>VWPU01021715.1:0-15818 GCA_013398955.1 Callaeas wilsoni | reverse complement strand
GGGCGCAGCCAATGGGAGCGCGGCTTCCATGGGGCTTGAGTTATTAGACGGCGGGGTAAAAGCACCGCGCGGCAGAAGCCAAGGAGAGGCCGCGGGACCCGCAGCCATTTTTCTGCAGTGGAGCGAAATGGCCAACTGGGCTTTTCCTTTGTTCCATAAAGGGGGATCCGCCATGTGAATCCACACCACGCGGGGTGGTGGGAGCCTCTAGCACGGTGCCAGACGACTCACTGAAGAAGGAGGATTTAAATATATATATCTATCTCGAGCCCTTATCCAAAAAAAAAAAAAAAAAGTAATGCGGATTTTTTTTTTTTTTCCCTTATGATTCGGGATCCATCTTTGTCTTGTGTAACTAGGTCACGGCACACCCTATGTCAGCAGTTAATTTCGAATGCCAACAAAAAAAGAGTAAATACATTCTTTTTATATTTTTTTCGTTGTTTTGGGGGTTTTTAAGCTTTAAGCAGCTCTGATGACTGAACAATAAATTTGAGAGACTTCTCTCCTGTATTAAACACTTGATTCCTGGCCATTTTTATTAACTCCTTTGGTACTTAAAAGGTAATGTTTTAAATACAGGTATAGGAATAGTGAATTCTGGCAAAAACTAAGGCAATTTTACTATGATAAGCTTTTTTCCTTTCTTTCCTCTTACATTGTAAGTACCCAATCCATTCTGTCCTTGCTAAGTGTAGTTTTCATGTTAATGTTACTGAAGTGGTCCTTATTGCTAAGCCTTCATTTGCATGTCTTACGTTTTTGTCTGTTTAAACCAATTTATGCTTTTTGAAATATTTTACTTATAAAGCGATCTATCTGGCTAAGATATGCTTAAAAGTTGTTTAGAACCAGTAAATGTTAACTAGGTGTTTTCACACTGACATGTGCAGCCTACAACTATTGAGAATATTTTTAGTGTCTGCGTGCTCTGTGGAAAAACACTGAACGTCCTTTTTATGTACAGAGTAAATCTGCCACAGGAAGGTAGATTTAAGCCTCGAGCAGGCGTCCTCGCCTGTGTACAGTCAGTCAACATAGCTGGACTTTTTCTATAGCTTTTTTCCCCCTTTTTTTTCCTCTTTTTTTTGATGCTAGACCACTGCCATACAAAGATCCGTAACTTATCTTAACAAGATCCGCTTTGGCTCGCAAACTTACGAGAGAAGTGGTGATACAGATCATATATATATTTATAGCCATTATTTTAAAAAAGAGTAACAACTTCACCTTCAGAGCTGCATTCAACTATGGTGTGCGGGTAAGTAAACCCCTTTTGCCCTTGCAGAGGAACAAATAGCCCAGGCCTGTAGCTAATGGTATTGTCCTGGGTGGAAGGATCCCAATGGTCGTCTGAAAGCCGTGGCGATCTCCTTCTCCTCAGAAACATCTAACAGTGCCTCTGAAACGTCTGTTTTCAGGGAGGGATTTGATTTCTCTTTCTGCACAAAGCTCTTGGTCGTCCTCAGCCCTGGGTGGGTTTTTTTTTTTTGTGCGGAGAGACGCTGAGAATCCATTGCAGGCGTTACGTGGCTGTTAAATTGAAAGCACCAAAAAAAAAAAAAAAATCTGCCTGTGAACAGTAAGATGTTAGTGAGGTTGATGTTAAAAAAGGCGAGAAGGCGGTGGTGGTGGTAGGGATCCCTTACATGTTTTATCCGTCTAATTACAGAAGCTCGACAAAAAACAGGCAACAAAATGGGGGGGGTGTTTTTCACGACGGTGAGTCTTAATGGCGGATGTCTCCCTAGAAAGCACTGTAAAATCCTTCATACCGAGAGGCAGTGACTTGGAGAGAGGGGGGAAAAAGGAGGTCTGGAAGTATATCCAAAATGAGGGAGTTTCCTTCCAAGTGAGGGACCCTTTGCAGCCTGAGTGTTACAGATGGAGAGCCGTGACGCAGTTGATATTCACAGCAGTTGTGCTTTAGTGCCGCCACCCAGCCCACGAAATGGCCTCCCCGCCGAATTCTGGTGGGTTTATTATGTGAAAGGCTGCGGCAGCACCGTGTCCCGGGCGGCGGGAGGGGCGGCCGGCGGCGGGCACGGCGCTCCCGGTCGCGCTCCGTGTTGTGTGAGGGCAGCCGCCATCATGGCTTCTCCTTCCCTTCGGCGCCGCGTTCTCCTCAGCGCTGGGCGGTGGCGCGGCGGGCTCTCCCCCGCTGCCTCCCGGCGCTCCGCGTCCCGGGCGCTGCAGGGAAATGGTGGGTTTGGGGAGGTTTGGTGTTGTTTTTTTTTTTTTTTTTTCTCTCCCTTTCTCTCCCCTTTCCCGCCCCCCCTTCCCCCAGCGCTTTGTGAGGGGCTGTGGAAGGGCGAAGCCGGGCAGGGAGCGGCTGCTCTTTCTCCCCGCGCACAACATGGCGGGAGCACCCTGCGGCAGCGGGGCTGGCGGCGCTCCAGCCGGGCCGGGCGGGGGGGCGGCCGGCCGGGAGGACAAAGGCAGCTCGGATAATGCCGGCGCAGCCCTGGCTGCTATAAATAACACCGCCCTTCCCCCGCCGCAGCCTCCCGCTCTCTTTATAAACACCAAGCCATGGAAGTCGCCTAATGCAGAGGGGGGGAAAAAAAGAGGAACAAACAACAACAACCCCCCCTTCCCTACACATACACACAAGGGAAAAAATAAAATGCACAAAAAAATTAAAGCCCGGGCAGTGTGGGGGACGGGGGGAACCAGCAGCGCTGGCCGCGGGAGGGGCCGGGCGGCGCCGCCACCTCCCCGCCCGGAGCGGGTGCGCCGGGGGGAGCGCGGCCGCCGCTCCCCGTCACATGGCTCTTTGTTGTTTTCCTTCTCTGCCTCTCCTGGGCTGTTCCCCCCTCCGCCATCACCCAGCCGGGGCAGCGCTGCCCTGCCTCCTCCGGCCTGCAGCGCCGAGCTCCCCGGGCCCGCACGGGAAGGGCTGGCGCGGAGCCGGTGCCGCGCTGCAGTGGAGCCGCCATGGCCCGATGAGGTGTTACATGTGGCGTCTTTTTTTTTTAATTTCTTTTTTTTTTTTCCTCGTTGTGGTTTGTTTTTTCGGTGGGTTGTTTTTTTTTTTTTCCCCCGAGCAGATCCTGCTGCAGCTCGCTTTGGGTGGAGGCTGAGGGTTATCTTGGAACTTCACAAGCCTCGCTGTGCTCTGCGGGGAATTGCAGCTTGTGCTCACTGCAGACCCAGAGTAGGTGAGCCAGGAAAGCCTGGCTTGAGCAACCACTTCAGAGGGCAGGACAGGGAGGAAAAGCAAACACTGTAGAGAGGTGGCCTCCCTGGTAAGGCTAGAGCAGGACCGTCCTGCGGACCCTGAGGGAGGGAGAAGGTAAGTGGCTGCTTGGCAGAGGCTGCCTGCGGGAGCGGCATGTGCCGGGCAGGGTGCGCCCTGCCCGCAGTTCCTGCGGCTCAGCACCAGCCGCTCCGTGGGTTTGTACAACCTGTGCTGTGGTATGTGCCGAGGCTCAGGGCTGTTTCCCTGCGAGGGAGCAGGGTGCTGCCGCGAAGGAGGCACCGCAGCCCGCGCCTTTCGCAACGACTGCGCTCATCGCTCCATTCCTCGCTCCCCCCCTCGCTCCTCACCGGGTCAGGCTCTATGTCGAGAACAAGCGACAAACCGTCCGCACAAAACAGAACACGTTCCCATGGAGGGGGAGAAAACCAAACAAACCAACAACAAAACCAGAGCGTTTCCGCAGTGCCAGGCTGGCGTTGTAGCGCTGCGAGCCCTGTCGGGGGCTTCGGAGCCGGGGCCGCCCGAGCCGGCGCTCGGTCCCTGCCCGGCCGGGAGCGCCGGGCCCGCGCTGGAGCCAGCGCTGAGCACCCGGCCCGGGTCACGGCGGCTCTCAGTGACCGTCTGCTGGCAAAATCGGAAGGAACGGTGACGTTATTCTTAGCTGAACACCATTAAAATGCTCCTCTGGTATCTTTCAATAGAGGTGAAAAGCATTTCAGCTTCCTGGAAATGGCCGAAAGAGGCGACGTGTAGATCAAAGTACGGCGCAGAGCTGGGCTCGTGTTTGCAGGGGTTTCTGAACTGTATAGTGAAAACGTTTCTGCAGCTTGCATCGTAATGAGTTAAGTCAGCACGTGAAGCGACTAAAAAAGGCATATTTAAACAGCATCGGGCTATTAACTTTCCTGGGATTTAAGATTTATGTTTAAATATATATTTGGCTGTTATCAATAACAGCATTTAAACCGTAACGTTGATCTGTTCAACCCTGAAGCAAACCAGCTCTGCCTAACGCAGCTTTGAAGCGGCACAGCCAGACCATAATACTGTGGGAGCTTAGAGAGCTTTGTCTGTACTTGCATCTCTCTGCATATTTTTCCAGGACTCTGATCTTTGTCTGCGATTAATCATTGTCCAGGACGGCTGTTCCCGGTGGTAGAATCCATGAAGTGCTCCAGCTGGGAGAGGTCCTAACGCGTGTGCCTGGCGCTGCGTACGTGCAAACCAGGGCCAGAAATTGCTGGGGCAGCAGGCGCTGGACAGCGAGCCTGCCGTGCCGCCCCAGTGAGTTGTGTGGGTCCTCAGCACTTCTGGAAGTTGTTTTTGTAAGTCTGAGCCGAAAATTTCTTTCCGTTTTTAGAGTTTCTAAATGACTATAATGTTCAGTGTAGTTTAAAAGTCGCCAAGGCAGTTGAGACCGGTTGTGCTCTCAGAGTGGGTGGTTTCATGGCTGAACCTCGTATCTGAAAAGCGAAATGTTCTGGTACAGCGTGTTTAAATCCCAGAAAGGTCAAACCAGACATTCATACTTGAGTTAGATTGACCCTGGTTTGCTGCTTGAGACTCTTTAGATAAAGAGATCTTTCAGGGAAAAGAGGGGGGGGGGGAAGATTTTTTTTCTCTGAACAGCTTGTGGTGACTCTGTGCACATTCTTGAAGCACAGGAGTTCGTTCTTGCCCACAGTATCCCTCCCCGGCATTGTTGAGTGGAGAACTCTTATGCTAATTATACCACTGTCTGTTATCAATAAGAAATGATTTAGTTTCTTTGGTAAAGTGTTGCAACAAGAGCAAATTAGATTGAGAGGCAAAGTGAAATAAAAAATATGCAGCTGTTCTGCCAAACAATGATCCTGACTGTTTACAACATTTTGTTTTAGACTGCCTTCTACACAGAATCCTTTATATTGAAGGTTTTCAAGTCACAATCCACTGCTTGTGCAAGGCAACTGGATTAATAGATTATAAAAGACAAAAGTGACCAAGGTTCATCTGGTTCAACTTCCTACATTATGCGGGTCTGTGGATTTTTGTGAATTTTTTGCTTTTTCTCATTTGAAGGAATTTTACTGCAGCATAGCTGCGTCTTAAAGATCAGATTTTTATTTTCAAATGGGCTGTGAAAGGGAGTAAAATAAGAGTAAATTGTTTCCATCAAAAATCCACCTGACAGACTAGAATTCAAAGTACCTTTTTAAACTTGTCTAGTTTCTGCTCTGAGTTTCTGGATGTCTCTGTCCCCCAGTCTCCTTGGCAGAGGAGTGCTCTATGACCAGATTTCCGTCCCCTCGTAGCCGTGTGCAGGCTGAGCATTTAAACACTCCATTGCAGGCTGCAGAGCTCCCCCTCGGGTCCATCTTTACTAATCCTGTAATTGTTCCTGCTCCAGTTTGTCACCATTTTGATCTGGGCAGAAGGGGACGGAGCCATCGGCAGTGACCGTGCCCGAGCCAACAGCCCTCCTGGCTCAGATGTGTCTGCCAGGCGTCCAGGGATTGCACCAGCCCATGTTCAGCTGGTTTCCCAGCAGGGCTGCTAAAATGCTCTCAGATCTGCTCCTTCTTAGGATGACAACCCTGTACTGTAGGATTCTGCTCTTTGTTCTGCATATATGGCTTTACTCTGGTCCTCTTGAAAACGCTTAGTGTTGTTGCTTGCAATGGCCTTTTTTAATTATTATTTTTATTTGATACTCCCTCCTGACACTGCCGAGTGTCACCTACAAACTTGCTTGGTTATGATTTTATATTGTCTTCCAGATAAACAACCTATCTGCGCTGTGGGTGTTTCCTCGTTCCGGGTGTGTACACACACCCCAGCAGTGTCAATATTGTGTCAGGAGGAGGTCTGGTTCCACACCATCCCTTGCCACACCCCAGTTGCATGGGAAGAAAGCCCAGTGTAGGAGCTGGAAGGGAGCCAGAGGCACACTGCAACACTTGCCTGCTCTAGTGTCTATTATGTAGCCGTGAAATAATGCGGAGCACAAAACAGGTGGTTGCAGGACCCATAAAAGAAAGATGAGAAGTCTGGGGCAGGATGGTTACAAAGTACATTTTGAGACCTTCCTGTTAGGTGGGTTTTTTTAGGGGTGATGCCTTACTACATACTCTCTCTCCAGCTGTTCATTCAAGACCTAAATACATTAGGGACTTCTTCCCCCCTTCCAAATTTGATTGAGGTTGGAGGAAGGAGGGGAGAAAATAACATAGAACAACACAGGCGCATTAGACAGTTTTATTTTTAGGAAACCAGGCTAAGAATATCAAAGGAATATTGAGTAGGAATATGGACAGGGTATTTGCCTGTTCAGATTTTCTTGCCATGAAATTTTTCATTCCTTCCTAAGAACAGCAGATGATCTGTCTAGGGAATTGTCAGCCAAAATAAGCAACCTGCTGACAGATTTCACCTGTGTCCCAGCATGCTCTGAGGATGCATGGGATGTGAGCCTTGAACAATGACAGGGAGTCACTAGGCTGTGTTGTTTGGCTGCCGGGGTGCAGAGATGCGTGGTGATACCCAACAGTGGAACAAACATTTCCTGTGTTTAAGATCCAGACAAATTTTGATGGATATGTTGGATATTTTTCCCCGTTTGCCAGAGCTGGGGGGGGGGGAAGGGTTTGTTACTTTTTAAACTGTATGTGATCATATTATTTCTGCTAGTATTATGACAAAGCCACCTCTGTAAGGTAGGGAGTGAGTGCTTTCAGAGATCTAATCTTTCTTGAGCTATAAAGGAATAAAGAAGCTGTTTCAACACCTGACTTGCAGAATGTTTTGTGTTGCTTCTTGCCTATTGAAATGCAGCTGCCATTGAAATGCTGTGATCCTATCAGGATGTAGAACTGGTTATTTTTTAGAATGCTTTCAAGCTTATAAAAATCATTAAATAAATCAAGACAGTTGGCAATTCTAATCAGCATTCTAAAGCCATCAAATTACAAAACAGTTCAGTGCTTCATGGCCCCTGAACAGTACAGTTTTACAAAAATAAAAGAGAAAGAATGAAAAGAATGTACCGTTTAAAGATGCCGGGCACTTACAAAGCTTGCATCAAAAGGAAATGAAGATACAAATAAGTAATCTAAAAGGATATTTATGCATTAAATTACTTGTGTCTCTGGACACTTCATTAAACAGTCTGGATATGATGGTAGCTGGGGACCTGGGAGCCTTTTTAACACATGCAGCACATACAAGGAACATTCTGATTATAAGTGGATGAGTATAAAACGTTGCAGCCAGAAACCGATGACAAAGATTAAATGGAATGAGTTCAGCTTACAAATCAGAGCAGCGTCTTCCCACTGGTGTGATGTGACACGAAACCAAGACTTCATTTTGCCCTTGACATTGCCACCATTGGTCTCAATCCTGCAGTTAAGGATTTGCATGTTGATTTATTGTTTGACAGGACAGTGGGGGTGCCCCCGCTGGTCCCCCGAGCCCGGGGTTGCAGCCGAGGGGGCCCGAAGGCGCCGGATGGGTGAAGGCTGTGCGGTCCGTGGCTCCCTGCGCTACAGCAGCTCGCAGTTGCTAAGCAGCTGCAGGGCTGTCTCTGCCTGTGCGGTGCGAGGGGAGCAGCACGGGTTCCCCTTGATCACTGCACAGGAGCCAGCAGCATGGAAACGGGAGCAGTGGCCGTGGCAAAACCGTTCCGTTCCTGGCTGGCTCACGGAGCCGCTGGCAGAAAGGCTGGAGCGAGGAGAAGGGACGCTCGGTGGAGCAGGGGGTGGCAGGAGGGAGGGCAGAGCCAGCATATGTGCACAGCAGAGGTTACAAAGGCAGCAGATCCTGGCAGAGCGGGGGGCACGCACCGGGGAGAAAGGAATGGGAGAGAGGCCAAAGGCACGGTTCAGAATTAAAAAAAAAAACAAAACCAGGAGGAGAGTGTGGCATATGGAGAGGGGAAATAAAGCAGAACTTGCACAGCCTGCGAATAATTGAATAGAAAATACAGGAAGAGGGAAGGAGCTTGATTCATTGCTGCCCTTCACCTTGTGGAGACAGCTACACCCAGGAAGAGGAGGTGTGGAATACAACAGCATCCTTCATGTTTCACAGTGAACTGTAGGTTTTACATTTCAACCCCTGCCATTTGTAGTTTTCTCCTTTAATAGACCATGCCCTTTGTTCAAACTTGATTCCTGCAGGCTCTGTTCCAATCTTTGTCTACTTTCTGATTTATTTTTGAACTTGCCTTAGCTTTTTTTTTTTTTAAGGTAAATTTTAAATTAAAATACCTTTTCCAGAGATTTTAGTTGTTCTAACCTTCAAGAGGGCAGGCCATTGCTCGTTTATAGCTGAGGTTAGTTTCCAGGAAATCCACACAGCCATTGCTGCATTTCTCCCTGTCTCTCTCCTGGGAGCTGCTGATGCAGGACAGAGTTCTCTTTGCTTCCTGACACCTTCCCCTGCCCGTTGTCTTTCCCTTTCCCTGTGCAGTGTCTGCCAGCAGTCCAGAAGGACTTGCAGTTAGCAGCATGCAGGAAGTGGTTCCTGTGGCAGTAAATTATCACAAGTGCCTGACGTGTTGCATAAAGGGGAGTGAAAAAATGTCCTGAACATCTGCACAGGGTTCTGACCAAAGGGGATCCTTAGTTCCACCACCACTGCCCACAAGGAAAAGCACTTCATGGTGTCGGCGCCTAACGTCCAATTGGCTGTGGAATAGGAAATGCCAGTGGAGCTGGCAGGGAAGCAGGAAAGTTGGACATTCCTCTCTCTGGCTCCTCCAGGCACAGGACTGAGGGGCATGGCTTGTACAGCAGGGTGGGGAGAGGAATTTAAGCTCGTGCAGCTGTTGCTCCACTGTGACCAGCCCAGGCTTGCTTGGAGGCCTTTCGGCTGAGAGCACTTTTCCCCAGGTCCAAAAGTGAGTCGGAAAAGGAAAACGGAGGTTCCCACTCAGACCTACAGTGGAAAGGATTTGCTGTGAGTGCTGTGTGTGTAGTTCAAGCCAATAAAATACTTGACAAATACACAGCCAGATGTGTTCTGTATGTAGAAAATTTTTGTCTAAGATATCTGATTTGGGGGGATGCTGTATTTGCTTCCTTCTTCCATTTGCCTGGAGCCCTTATCTTTGAACAGGCACTGTCTGTACTATTGTTAGACTCCCAAGACCATTAAAGGTCTTGTGGCACTGACATTTTACAAGCAGATCCAGCTGCCATTCACACAGGGGCATTTTTAGCCTTATGAGAGATGTAAGTTTAATTAGAACAGTTTTGACCAGGAAATCTCCCCACCTTAAGAAATCAGAGCTACTATGTTAATCCCAGTAAGCAACTGGGAACTTGACAATGTGCCTGTTGTTAGGAGGAGATTCAGGAAGAGTGAGATGTGTGTAGGAAGGGAGAAATGCACAGGAAATGTGCCATCAAGGGCAGAGGTGTGGAGCAGGGCAGGGCAGTGTGCCAGACCCAGCACTGTCAGCTTGCTGCTCTCTGTGCCTGCCCTCACAACCTCACACCACTGCTTGAACACCTTCCTGACCTTCTCCAGTGACTCTCAGCGAGGACATCCAGCCAGGCCACTCTGCACTGTCAGCCCATCCAGCTCCCACAAACCAAGCACAGGCCAAGAATCACACCTCTAGAGCAAACATCACTCAATTACAACCTGGTTTTATTTCCACCGCCTCAAGTTATTAATTAACCTGCTCTGAGCATCACTGTTCCTGTGCAGGGTTTGCTCTGGCCGGGTTATGGCTGCTCTCAGGTCTGAGAGAAACACGGTCTGGGCCATGCTCTGACAAGCCACAGGCTCCTCTGGCTCCTGCCAAACCTCCACCTCTATGAATGAGCATCTTGCCAGCCAGACAACGACAGAGCAAGCGCTTCTCTCTTAGTTCTACCCATACATCCAGCACTCCACAAAAAACAGGCAGAAATTGTGGTGTCTCCCATATAAACAGAGGATTTTATCATCTCTTCGGTCTGCCGTTGCTGCCTTCCTGTGGGAAGTTTGCACAGATATCAGAGGGGAGGATGCAAACTTCACATTAACTGCCCTTTAATGTCAGTGCTATGCATTACTCAGCGAAAACATGGCTCTATTTCGTCCACAGTCCATCCTTTTATAGCCTGCTTCACCATCTTTTATTCTCCCCCTATGAATATTCCCAGTTTCCCTGCATCCTTGTCCAAAAGGTTTGACGGCTTCCTGCCTGGGCCAGGTGCAAGAGTGCAGGAATGAGGTGTTGATCAAGGCCTGACTCATGACTCTGTAAAGCACACACTTGTTCAGGCTGCACTGTAGCTCACACAGTGAAAAGCATATTTAGGAAGCCAAACCTGGGTTCACTTAAACTTGATGTTCTCTACAGCCTCACAAAAAAAGTACAACTCAGTATATTTCAGGTTTAGTGGAATCCTCCAACAGAATTTTGGGGAGCGTAACCCAGATTTGGCAATCCACAGTTGACTCACCCACTCCATATTAATCCCTTCTGTGTAAGGTAAAGCAGCTGAATGCAACTCCTGCCCTGGTGCTGTGGTCATCTT
The DNA here is from genome assembly GCA_013398955.1 of Callaeas wilsoni. Lineage (NCBI taxonomy): Eukaryota > Metazoa > Chordata > Aves > Passeriformes > Callaeidae > Callaeas > Callaeas wilsoni. The sequence goes on along the minus strand of VWPU01021715.1, from coordinate 5,102 downwards.
AATTAACACACATTCCTCTTGGAGTCAATCTTCCCTTGTTTCTGAACCAGCATGTACATTAAAAGAAAATATCTCTATCCACAAGGAATTACATAATTCGAGAACAAGAGAAGAAGGGAAAAGTGATCTGAAGGAAGCAGACACCGCAGAGAGCGCTCCAATTTTGAAAAAAAATAACATCTTCATGCTTGCTGGGTTAGGTGGAGTGTTGGGTAATGAAAACGCAGGAAGGCCTAAGCCAGAGGGATTTTAGAGGTTATACTAAAGGGGTTGGTTGGATACTGGCTAAGAATGCATTGTGTTGCAAGCAAAGCTATTTGTAGCCCTTTTCCCTAAATTTCCCCAAATTACTTCCTGACGGGATGTGTTCTCTGCTGCAGATCTAGATGCAGAAGAGCATCTGATGGTGACTAATTTCATGCAGATCTGTAGCAGAGCCCTGATCTCTGTCAGCCACCAGCAGGGCTGTGCCTCACTCCTTAACCTGCTGCTTCTGCCTGTTCCCATGCGAAAAACAAGCCCAGCTCCCAAGGCAAACACAACTGCAGATCTCACCTAAGTAAGGTGTTCTGAATCCCTCTCTCTCCACCAAAACCTCCAGATTGCCTTCCCAGCACAGAGGCAGGGGATGAGATCCAGCATTGCTGTGATAGCTCTGCCAGCCTGTGGTGACAAATTCCTGCCCGTGGCTTGGGGAAGCCGTGCCAGCACATCTGGGAGACACACATCCCCAGGTCCGTGGGGGCAGAGCTGTGGAGGTGTTGGCAGACACTCGCCTGTTCATTTCATGCTTTTCAGAGATCACTCATTGTGTTTGATGTTCCAGAAAAGCATAGGGTGATCCTAACCTTGGGTTACCCATTTTTCACAACAGAATTTGACTTGAGAGTTCATGCTTTAGTAAGCAACAGAAACTTGAAACTGCCTCTAACACCTATGTATAGGGCTGAGATGTTACCATGCTGGTTTACTTCGGGTTTGTAAAATGGGGTGTTTTTCACCCACAACTCAGTTTCTAATGAAAAATGAAATTCAAAACACAGCACATTGGCCATGCGTGTATCAGGTAGGCCATATTTGGCCCACACGGTTGGCACCCCTCATTTAAAGAATACCAGAGAAAATAACCCAAGAAACAGTTTGTGTTCCCTATAAATAGCTGCTCACCAGGTTGTTGTGTGTGGTTTATGAATAAAGCTTTTCCAAACTACATCAGAGTGCCTGAATATTCTCTGCCTGATTTTGCTGAGTTGTGTGTCTTAATTAGTCTCACACCTCCCATTGCAGACTTTTGTCCTGTTTTCTTTCCCAGCCCTCTGAACTCCCTGGTAGCATTTGGACAGACTTTACTTAGAGTTTATCCAAAGATTTCTGCACTGATTTAGTGCAGGGGCTACTTGAGCCAAGTGAAACAGGAACTATTTCTAAGGCATGAAAAGGCAGAAAGGAAATTTTCTTATTGAAATATAATTTTTCCATATTACTTAATAGTCTAGAAAGTTAATGCCTTTCTGGCAGCATTTCTCAATGGGAAAAAAATATGGTTCCTACTCAGCTGAACAACAATGTAATAATATTTTAGGTTGGGTTAAATATCGTAGAAACTGACAGGTGTCACAGCCACCTTGCCTTCAGTGAAAAAGGCAATTGAGAGCCCTTATGGAACAAGGGATTTACATCAGTAGGAGCTACTACACAAAAAACCAGGCACATGGCAAGGTTTGAATAGATGGTGAATCATGTGGCCCAAGGGATTTTTCAGGGTGGGGGCATGTGTGTAAAATATCAGGCCATGAGGACCAGATGGTTGAGCTCTGCGTGTGCGAGAGGAACAGCGAGAAACGCTGCAGAAATGGAGACTGAGAAGCAGCTGAAAGTCGAGGACACTGGGGAGCTTTGATTTTGGATATTGTGTGCAGGGTTTTAGTGAGGGTCAGAGCAGTGTTGGCACTGTGAGCAAAAGCACAACAGAAAACCAAATTTGTACATTTGTTCTGTAAACAGGATGAATCACCTTTAGCAGTATACACCTGCTTTGTCATAGGCCTCTCCTCTCACGCTGACTCTGTCACCAGAACTTTGTGCTGTGTGCAGGGACAATTCAGCTCTCTCAGAAGTTCCCCCTTCCTTCTGTGCTCTGTCCATACTAAATTCCATGGGGCAGAGTCTCTCCCTCAGTAAGAGTCTGTGTGCACATGACAAACAATTGTTGGCCTTGTGCAACATCTGAAATTTTATCAGAGATTCACTTGATTTACTTGGTAAATCCCATTCCTTAGCGTCTGTCTTTCCAACTGTAAATTTTTCAAAGCATTGCTCTTGCTTATTACATGCTGTAGTGGGAATTCATAGCTGAAAACACAAATAATTAATGTCACTGATAATGTTAAAAAATAAATATTTAAGGCTCTGTCTTGTTATGCTCTTCCTTAACTGAATTTATGAATATTTCCTTGGACATAAATGGGGTTACTAGTTGTTATGTTGAAGTCTTTGTAAACTGGGGTCTGTGTTATGAAGAAAAAAAATTAAGTGTATTTCAAAAATGTAGTTCTGATGACAATAAGGAAGAACAGGTCCCCATTCTTGTCCAGTTTGTGTTACCAAATAAACTAACAATATGAGTATGCAGCAGATGGTGTGTGCAAACAATATTGAACCTAACCTGTGAGGCTTTTTCATGTATTTTCATAACTAACCTGAATTACCCATCAATACCACCCAGAGTGTTAAAGCATCTTTTAAAAATCATAAACTCCCAGCAGTTTTCATAAGCAGTGTGCTAACCTTTCACTCCTTCCTAATTTTTTCCTTGGCAATCATGAAGCAACGAATTAGTACCAAGATTGGAGCATGGGTATTTTCCACACCCCACTAAAGCCCTGGTTTTGTTGTGCTCACTGTGAATCTCCACAAACACATTGACCCCTGAACTGCAGATGTGTAAGCTTTTGATGAAAGAACTTGTGCCAAAATCAATACACAGGCCAAAACTGAACTAGAGAAGGACACTTACAATTAGTAATGATTAGATTTGAACTTCACTAATAAATGGTTGAATCTTCTTCCATTTAAATCAGTTGCACAATTCTATTTTAGAATTTGCTCTTTTTTTGGAGTCAGCAAAATAGGCTCAGCGTTTGCCCAAACACAAATGATGTGCCTGAAGCACTGCATAGCTGTTAATTAAAATTAAATACCTGAGACACTGAAATGTTATATTTCATCCATACTAAGTTGACTCATTACAGGTGGAACATCCATTACTTAAAAACAGTCTTTGGAGTGTTTACAGTTGGATTTATAATCTGCTCATTTTATGTTGTTTAATCCCAAATCTAAAGGGGTACAAATCTAAATGTTAAGTATAAAATGTACAAGGAGACAAAGCTGTAAGAAATGTAAAGATTGTTTTGTGAGACTTGGGAAAAAAACCCCAAAACAAAAAGAAAAAGCAACACCCCCAAATTAATAATGAACCCGCAAAAATCCCGTTTATGGCAATAATTTACTTGGAAAAAACCCTTGAATTCTTCACTTACAGGAAGACTGTTAACTCTACCTGCTGATTGAATCATACATAGTGTGATACTGGCTTTGAGCCAGATCCAAATAAATCATTTCAGGATAAAACAAATTCTTTCCTGGCCCATCCAGTCCTGTGCCTTTGGAATGCTCTCAGCCATTACAGTGGACAGGAGCTGATGGCTTTTCCTGTGTTCCAGATAAGATTTATAAGACTGTGGCTCATAAAGCATTTTTTGGACAGCTTCTATGTGTTCGTATCAACTTTTTCCTCAATAAAATGGTGAATTTTAAATGTGTGAATTTGACTGGGTTTTTATTATTATAATTTGAATTATATGACATTTTATTGGGTATTACATGTCCTTCTTCTTCTCCATTGCAGAAATATCCTTCTCTAGCTTTTTGTTTGCCCTGTGCACAAAGCAGGATCCTCCTTGCCCGAGTGCAGTGGTGTATGTATTGGGTCTGGAAGGCCATCTAGTGACACAACCGTGCAGAGGAAAATGCAAAGCCCTACTCGAATTGTAGTTCGGGTTTTTTTCTTACTTGAATTAAACGGTCTTGCTACACCCGAGCATGTCCTTAGGGGTTTGTTGCTGTTCCCACAATTGGTATTAAAAAAAAAAAGAATAGAGGAAATTTTTATGTCTTAAAAACAAACTTACTTAAGATAGAGCACACTGCTAATTCCTGCCAGGAAAGAAACGCGCTTTTTTTGTGCTAAATGGTGGTAGATTTGCACCTGAGCAGGTCTGTTCAAAATTTAGCGTCACTCCCCCGACCTGTGCGTTGGAGCCAGACAAAATCCAGCAGTCGTGATCCCCTTCCAGACCCAAACATACCCAGCTGTTGTGATCCCCTGCATTCCATGGTACCAAAAAACACCATATGGAAGCCTGAGGCCACCACATCTCTGCAATTAAAATGTGAAATTCCAGTTATTTTCATTGCAGCTCACCTTGGGTGGTGAGCAGATGATGAGCAGAGCTGTCAGCTCTTACCCAAGCAATAAATCAGTAGAAAACAAGCAGTGAGCCACTGCCCGTGCCAGCACCAAGGTGCCTTTCCGGGGGTACCTCGGGGGTCTCTGCCTGCCCTCACCGTGGCTGGCACCGCTCGGCCTTCGGGACCGGACCCACATCGGCGTTGAACTGGAGCGGTCCCTCAGCGCTGGCGGCTTGGAGGGACCCAGCACGGCGCTGGAGGGGCTCCCTGTGGGAACAGATGGAACGGGAATAAATAAATGGGCATGGGGTGTGCGGGTGGAAGGGCGAAGGGGACGGGGCTCGATGGTCCCGGGGGATGGAGCCTCGAGGGATGGATGCCCTGTGGGACGGGCGGGCGGAGCAGCCCCGGTGGGTCTGAGGGGACGCGGCGCTGACGGGCTCGCGCGGCGGCCCTGAGGGGCCTTCCCGCCGTGACCCCGAGCAGCCGCAGCCTGAGGGCGGCTCCGGGCCGGCGACGGGGCCCGAGGTCCGGGAGAGAGTCCCGCAGTGTCCCGGGGGGCCCGGGCGGGGCCCTGCGGTACCTGTGGCGGCCGCGGCGCGGCCAATCCCCGGCGGGGCGCGGGCGGC
>VWPU01021701.1:0-25986 GCA_013398955.1 Callaeas wilsoni | reverse complement strand
GCCGGGCCGGGCCGGGGCCGCCCGGGCGGAGCCCAGAGCCTGTCTCGAGCCGGGGCACGGCTCCAGGGTCCGCAGCGCTCCGGCTGGAGCCTTCAGTGCTGCTCTTCACAAAAGTGGATGAAAAATTTGCTATGCTAATAAGCGCTTCTTGTAGAGACAAGTGGTCTCTATGGTTCTTTTGACATATTTGAATATTACCTCTCCTTGTCCACTCTTTTATTATTTTTCTTAGCCCTATAACTTTCTAGAAGTGCTTCTTGATAATAAATATGCAGTTTTGTTCGGATTTTCTTTGTTAAGATTACAGTAGTTATTAAGAATTCTACAAGGAGAAGTTCACGCAAAGTAATTTTTTTCAGCGGTAATTTAAATTCAAGCAGTTCTCTTTTGCACAATGTCATGATGTTTTGTTTATATATTTCTCTTTAGCAGTAAGTGTATTTCTGTTTCTGTACTACTTGTCTGATGCTTCTGTCTTCCTGCTGAAAGCCCTATAAATGGGTGTAAGTACGCATTTTGCTTTAGGTAATTTTTGCACTGTTTTTAATCTGCATGCAAACACGTTTGCAGCGCTACTTTCATTATCCCTTCACTGCTACGGTCTTACATTGTGATTTTAATTCCAATACTTCACATAGCTAACTGGGAGAATTTAGTTTCCTAAATGAACGTACAGAAACTACAAGATCTTACAGTAAAACAATTTGGAAGGAAAAACAACGAGCTGCATGAAAAAACCCTCTTTTACCTTTTAAAAATACTTTTTAAAAAATCTAATACCTGAACAAAGAGCAGTAGGATACATGTTAACTTAATAACTCATTGTTTATCCTGAAGTAAATCACCCCGTAACAGAGAAGATAGCAGTGAAGTATTGTCTCTAAGAAAACAAGTTTCTGTGTGATGGATTGGTTGGTTAAGCTTTTATTAGGATAGTTTTCATTTTCTTAATTGCTTCCTTTTGCTATCTACTCCATTGCTTTGCAGTTTTCTTTGAGATCCTTTAAAGAATCCCCAACTACTTCCTTTTATGAAACGCTTGGCACCTACAGCACTGGCCAAGAAGGGCAAAGGAATAAGTTAATGATTGTTCAGCACCTCCCCTGACCTTGCCCTTTGCAACCAGCAGCAAAAGTGAAAGAATGCTGATGAGGATGGGTGGTTGTGGGTGTTTTTGCCTGCTGCCACTGATAAAAGACAGACATGCATTCGTTATCAGAAAAGTAAGGAAGTGTGTATTCATATCTCGGTTTTAGAAGTATGAAAATGGATTTCATTTCAGGCCGTGTGTACCTGTGATAGGACTTCTGTCTGTTGCTGTCCTCCCAGGGTGGATGGTACAGCTGCAGGGAGCTGAAGATTCCAGAAATCCAATTTATAATCAGATACAGAATTTCCTGGGAGAGACAAGTCTGGATCATGGGATTTAATTCTGTCTGCTGTTACATTCTTTCTCCTTTTTGCTGCCCTCTAGTTTTTAATTCCAGGATTTTGTTTTGTTGTCTTTGGACCTTCTGGAGTATCCCAAATTTATGCCCCTTGCTAGTTTTAGTAAAACATCGACGTTTCAGACTTTCTCTGATCTCAGACTCTTTCAACTTCAGAATATATTTTAATTTGGATTTATTGGCCAAGGGAGAGAATTTAAAATTTTTTTTTGTCATAGTTTTGGAGTTGTGGTTTCATAAACAATGCTGAAGGTTATGTGAAAAAGAAGGTTTTTAACCTCTTTTTTTTTCTACCAACAGGAATTTAAATATTGGAATTTGTTCTAAAGATTAGTGGAAAATAGCAATGAAACCAGTATCTGCTTTGATTAATCCATTGTTATACTTGGTCTGATTGGATACTGATTCCTCAGGGAAAACTATTGTAAGTACCTTTTGTATTGTTTTGTTTAACGGTGTACAGTTCTTTGCTGCTTTTTATTTTTCATAGCAAGGGGTCTTTTTTCCAGAGTTCTAACCCAAAATATTCTGAGCGTGATGATTTAAAGTCATACTCTAGAAACCACAAGGTTTTTAAACATGAAAAATGTAGCTGTGTGTGAAGACTGAAAGGCTGTTAAGATGAAGAAGGCGTGCTGCAGAGCTTAAATTGAGTGTCACTCCTACCATATAAAATGTAAAATGAAGCTGCACATATCTTGCAGATCATTGTCCTTCACCTTCAATATTTTGGAGAGTTTCTTATTAAATGGAAAGGCAAGCAGAGTATTTTTAACAGGCACAACTTTCATATTTCTTTTTTGGTAAAATACTACAATTAGAATTAATTCCCAAATCATCCCCATTTCCCTACAAAGTTAAAAATAAAATATAGAGGATAATTCAAGAGAGATTTCCAAGTTTACAAGATTAGGAGGGATGTGTGTATATAAATACACACATTTTATGTATAAATGTATATATATGTGTATGTACAGATTCTTCTCACTCTTTAATAGCGAAACACTCATGCTGTGACACCAGAAAGTACCAGGATGCTGTTCTGCCTCAGGCTGCAGCTCAGTGGCTGTGGGTGATGAGCTCAGCGTGGCTGCTGGGGCAGGGAACTGGCGGGGCAGGGAGCGCCCTGGCCAGTGGGTGAGGCAGGAGGTGCCGGGCCCCCGCTTCTCCGACTTTGCCTTAGAATCCAGGAGATTCAGCAGTTTTGCTGTGGCATGAATCATGTTGCTACAGCTGAAGTTTATCGTACTATCTCCCTGATGGAACACACCCTATTTTTCCATATTTTTCTTCAAGTAGAAGTTTAAATTATTTGTAAAAGAAGGATGTAGCACTAAAAGCTGAAGCACAGCTCATACTCAGAAAAGAAGATGCATCTCAGGGCACTGCAGGTTTTAATAGGCATTTTTTACTGCTGGCTTTTCTTTTTAATAACCCCTGTTGACTCAGTAATTTTTTTTTGTTTCTTAGCCACAGGAACAGTATCTTACTTGGGCTACAGCATGCTGGTTTTTCCTATAGCAGCTGGTATTTACTCCTTCCTTCTCATACATACAGCTAAAGTTCTGATGACATTTAACTTGCAAGTTCACAAGAAGGATTTTTTTTCTCTGCCCTTAGCAGCCATGAATGCATTTTTTTTTGTTTCTCTATTCCTTACCCATATGACTTCTTCATGAAGAAAAACACAATGTGAAAATAGTTCTCAAAATGGTATGTGTCTGTTGTCCTGGTTATGTACATTTTGAAGATGGGGAGAGCATAAAAGTCTTTGTGACTAAAGTCAAAAATTAGGATGTAATAGCATACTATAACCTTGAGCAGCTGACTGAGTTCCTGTGATGACAAACCCTAATGGGAGGCTAAGTAGGACCTGTTGGAAGAACAGACAGATGAAGCTGAGCCGATGGGGTTATGTAAGCTTTGGCACTGAATCAGGAGGCATTCCGTATATATATACACCTTCTTTCTAAAATAAATTAAAAATAATCTAAACAGAACTTTTTAAAAAAATGGCTATTGATAATTAGATGCAAATAGGCTAAAATTTGTAAACGCTGTTTAGATACATCATGTTTCTGGTCATTTTAATCTTTATAGGTACGTTTTCAGTTAGCAGCAGGCACCTTCCTTGATCTAATTGCAGCTGAGCATGCAGAAACTGAAGTTCATTGAAGTGACATATGCATAATCTGTGTGTCAGCTGGTACAGTATGTTCTGTTTGATATTTACTTGGTGCACTACTCACATTTCAAAATCCAGTCAACAATAAACACTAACATGTACCCTTTGGTCAGGAACAGGAGGCTGTGCAGGTTTCTGACTTGGAGGTTACTGCCATGCTAGTCATGTAAAAGAGTTAAAAATAACTCCTTATAATGCCAATCTAGTTTAGGGTTAAGGATGGCAATAATCCTATCTAGTAAAATATACTTGAAAGGGAAAAGTGAGTTTTGTACTTTTCCTTTGAAGCTTTTCAGATCTAGATAATATGATTATATTGTATTTTTGCATAAAATCAATACCTCTTAATATTTTAAAAACTGAATTAAACTTATTTGTTTTGCAGATCCACAGTGTACAATTTTGCATTTTGAATTAGTTAACATTTTTGCTATATATTTTTGTTTCTACTTTTTCTTCTGAAACATAATCAGTAGGGTATACAAATTGATAATTCATGGTTGAAAGAGGGTGGTGTCTTGTGGCAAATACCCTTCAGATGTTTAAAAGCAGGGTTAAACTTGACTCAGCTTCTGGAAGCCTTTCAGGCTAAAATAGACTTTGCTCACTTTATAAGAAGATCTGTAATGCTTCAATAATAGTTAAAATATCTGGGTTTTGTAAGTGAAGATTATCTTTAACGTTTCTGGACCTTTTACCTTTAATTCATGTGTGGTTAATTTAAACCTATGCAAAATGGCTTAATTACCTTCAGAGTACATAGAGTATAGTCTGAACCCAGGTTGCCTGCTGGTATGTATTGTAAAGTCTTGTGTGCCCATCTTAGGTGGCAGATTTTTGTGAATTTATGTTTCTTAGCTGTAAACTATTCAAAAATTTATCCTCGCTCATTTTTCTGCCGCAGTTAATATCTGTCTGAGTGCTGTTCTAAATCATTATTCCAACTAACTGGAGTTAGGCAACTGCTAAAAAAGCTGTGCAGAAATACTCTTCCTAAGCTAGCTGTGATTTTACACTTAGAATAGTTGCTTTTAGCAGTTGTTTGAAATAGAAATAATTGAACATGATACTTTATTTAAAGCAGTACTAATGTTGTATATGAAACATTATTTACACAGGCTAGGAGTTTGCCTCGATGCTTGGTAAAGATGTTTCTCATAGATAAAACTACAGTGAAATGTAAACCAGCCATGTTTCAAGGGGCTGTTGCAAGGGAAGGGCTTCATAATGTGCCGGGAGCATTGTTAAACCTCGCAGCTGCCTGGGAGGGACTGGTCCTGCTTCCGTCATTGCAGTAGTTAGACGTGGCTTTGAGAAGCTTTTAGAATGATAGTGGAACCTTTCTGCTCCAAGTGATCATGATTAAATTATGTGGTTGATATAATTTGAAAAAGCTAGTTCATATTAAAGAATTGATCTGTTGTGATTGTACCTTCTGTGTCAGTACTCATTGCTCTCTTGGTACGTGCTTTTCATACTATTTGGATTGCGGGGATTGAGATGGATTGCTTAACTCCGGAGAATCCAAATGTGGCAAATATTTTCATTATCACCATGGGGAGGGCATAATTTCTTTTTTATTCACCATATTAACAGAAGGATTTTTGAAATATTCATAGCATTGTAGAAAAAACTAATGTACATAAAAGAAAAAATTAAAATGTAAAAAATTTAAATAGGAAGAATTTTTTTCACTGTTTCTGAACTCATTTCTATATAAATATAATAGAAATAGAGATATACTGCTATTCATACAGCAAAAGCCATATGCATTTGTTCTAGTTTTTTCAGTGGACTGTTTGAGGAGTCCCTGAAAGATGTGAGGTAGGCTTTGTGTTCTTGTAGAAAGTCTTTCAGGCATGCAGATAAGAAAATTAATATGCAGCTAACTGGTTTTGAGTAATACCAATTCTTTCATGAATGCAGTGTAGTAGTGATAGATGCTTAAGGTCACTTGACATCTTTACAGGAACAGTTCTAGAGGCTTTAAAGTTAGGTTGTATAAGGAAATAAACATGAGCAATAAACATGAAAGCTTTTAAGATTTCATTATAAAAAACGATTGTTTTCAATATATGTATGTATATAAAAAATACATGTTTTATGCAACTTTCATATTACTAAATGTCATTACTGGTTTGTGGTTTTTTGCCCTTCAAAGTCAAAACAAGCATATAGGTCAGATTTGTAGGTCAGTCAATGCAGTTTATTCAAATGCTGTTTTTGAATTTGCTAAGCTAGAACAGAAAGCCACAGTATAATTTCTAGTGTTATTATATTAGTCATGAACTGGGGGACAGAAGGAATTCAAGCTGGTGCTCAGAGGTCTTGTATCCGTGATTATGTGAAGCACCCATGCCGGGTGTCTGACGTCACATTTTCTCCACCTGTTTATAGCTTAATTATCTTCGTCATCTTGGCAGAGGCTGCAGCAATCCTGAAATACATAGGCATTTTAATCTCCTCCTCCCCTTTTTGAACCCTAAAAAAGGTTGTATGGAAGCTAAATCTGGTGTTATAAAAGCAATCATTGTAACATCTGCAGTGACGTTACAGAATGTATAACCGATATTAATGCAGGTCTTGAGGAAGCTATATTTTTGTGTGCTGGCCTACCTTATATAGGTAAGAAATAGATATATTTCAGAATTCCTATAGAAAATGGGGAAGGACACTTGTTCAGTTAAGTACATACTCTGTTCTTCCTTACATGCCTTTCTTTTTGCTAATTGCTTTGTGCTAAGAAGTTTATTTGGGCCGTCTCATCATAATTTAATTGACCACTTTAAGATGTGTATCAGCAATAGCCAAGACTTTTTAAGTCAATAGTATCACTGCACTTGTCTGGACAAGAGATGAATGTTTACTGTGCTTTGGCTTCATCCGTGTTGGGAAGAAGGTGATGACTCTGTCAATTTGTGGTTCAGGACAGGACCTGCTGTAGCCAGGTTGCTTTGTTTCATCCTTAGCAAAGATGAAGCTTGTTTGAGTGCTCTTAGCAGCCTTCTGGCACAGAAGGGATGTGAAGCAGAACTGGTAGTTGGTACTCACTCTGCAAAAGTGTAGGCAGGGATAGGAATGTGTGACAAGTGCTGAGAAGAGTGACATTCCTTCAGGGAGAGAAGGGAGGAAAAGCTGAGGTGATGGCAGAGGCACAGGAATTTTTGTAGAGGGTGTAGGCAGGGCGTGGAAAAGTGGAAGCAATATGCTGGACATGGACACTAGTGCTGGGTAGTCCCAAGACACCGATCTTAAAAGCAGTGCACAGCACTTTTATAAAATGCCCCAGTGAAATATCTGATAGTTTATTTCACAGGATATTTTGCTGAAATATAAATTGAGGTATGTCTTTACAATATAACACAAGTAAAAAAGCTTTTTTCTTTTTGATGATGGTTTTACCAGTTGCTGCCCACCTGTAATGGGCATAGGGATCAGGGCTATATGAGGATAATATATAGTTGTGTTTCACAATTGAACTCTAAAATCTTGCAACTATGGTCTGGCTTAGATAAGTGTTTTAAATTTAGTAACTTTGTATTTCAGGTTCAGAAGCCTTTTGGCAGGGTTTTGGCCAGAACTTAGTGGAGTATTTTGTAGGTTTCATTCTTGCAATCTTTATTGTGAAATAGAACATACTTTTGCCGTTATAAACCTGTATGTTCTCCAGGTAAATGTTTATAGGCCTCGAAGACATCTTGATCTTCCTGCTTTTCTTTACAAATTTTTTATTATTTTGGTTTTAATACCTTGGCGTTTGCCTCTGTGTGGCAGGTAATGCAGGCAAGGGTGAAATGGGGAGAAAGAGGAAGAGTTGTTATTTTAGTACATAAAGGATGGTAGTTGAATTTAGCCAGTTGTATATGGGTATGATGTATCCTTCTGTCTGGGAAATTAAAACATGTATTCTTTGTTTAGGAAATCTAAAGGAGAGCCCTGCTTATGAAGAGATGACGTGCAATGTCTCACATAGCTCTGAAGCTTGTGCCTCTGCAGACACTGATGGTGCCCAGGAGTGGGCACAGGAACACGACCGACTGGCAACTTTTGTTGGATTTCCACAGGGCTGTCCCGTTTCGGTGTTAGCTCTAGCACAGGCTGGCTTTGTTTATGCTGGGGAAGGTGACAAAGTGAAGTGCTTCAGTTGCCATACAACTATTGAAGGATGGATGCCTGGGGATTCTGCAGTTGAGAGACACAAACAGGTTGCCCCCAACTGCAAGTTTATTACTGAATCTTCTTTTCTGGAAAGTAACATGGATTCTGTTGGCCAGAACTACCAGAATAGAACTGAAAACGGTTCCAGCAATTCAGTCCTCCCATGTGCTTTGGATGACCGTGATGTGGAGGCAGATTACCTTTTGAGAACTAGGCAGGTTGTGGATATGTCAGATAGTTTGTATCCTAAAAACCCTGCTATGTGCAGTGAAGAAACAAGATTAAAATCTTTTCACAACTGGCCCCTCAATGGCCAGTTGGCACCACAGGAATTAGCTAATGCTGGATTTTATTACACAGGTGTTGGTGACCAAGTGGCATGTTTTTGTTGTGGTGGAAAATTGAAGAACTGGGAACCCAGTGACAGAGCTTGGTCAGAACACAAGAGGCATTTTCCCAAATGCCTTTTTGTCCTGGGCCGGGATGTTGGGAATGTTGCAAGTGAATCTATTCCTGCTGAGCTTGGCATAAGTGGTCTGAACAATGCACAGCACCCAAGGAATCCCTCTATGGCAAAATATGGAAAACGTTTACAAACATTTTTATCTTGGATATATCCTGTTGACAAGGAGCAACTTGCAGAAGCTGGATTCTATAGCATAGGTAAGCCAGACTTTGAAATGGCTAATACCTTTGACAAAGAAATTGTACATGAGGAAGTGTCTTGTTAAGAAAAAAATCCCCAATTTTTAAAATTCTTATATGGAACAATTTGCCAGAACCTCTTAACTCTGTAAACTACTTTCCACAGTTCTTATGTACAATCGTATACATTGTATCAGGTATGTTTACTAGCAAAGCATAGGCTTGATCATTAATTTATTCTTAGCTGTAAAACAGCCAAGTATTTTTTTGCCTGTTAAAACCTTTCTAATACATCTTTCACAATGACAATTATTTGAGGTAATATTTTTTAAGAAATGAAGTGCTGTGCTCCAGACCTTAGGTTTAAGGAATGGGCCTGTGGCCTGTACCAAAGCCTATCAACAAGGTAATCCAGGTTGTGTGCCATTGTACTTAGTTAACATGTATTTGCATTATCATGGCATGTGAACACCCAAAACCAGCAAACACTGCTACTGCCTGCTTCATGAGGACAGTGGTACCAGTGTGGAAGAGCTTTTACTCTTAGACATGTAGTGTTCGATTTGGATAAGACACCATCTCTGTGCATTGGTTTCTCAATTAGATGGAATTGCACAGTACCATTAAAGACCTTTGAAATTCCTCGCTGAGAGATACTGTAGGAGTGCAGAGTGTTGCTCTTACTTGGTCACAAGGAAAAGGGGATAATTTCTTGCTTTCATCTTACTTGACTTCTGTCTTAGTAGGTCTCAGAACTTTTTAATCTGATTCTGTTTATTCTACTTGTGGCCATAAATAAGATCTTTGCTATATTTTTATATGGGTTATAAATGGGCAATGTTTGTACCCTGTAGAACTATTTTATTGATATCTTCTTGGATTCATAAAAGTACTGAAAGATCTGTATTGTGGAGTTGCAGTAACTGGGCACCGGCTTATCAGACTGAGGGGCTCTTCAGGTGACTTCTGTGAAAACTGTTCCCTGTGGCCTCAGAATTGAATTCTCTAGGGAAACACTATCCATATCAACTCTCATTCCAATAAAAATGATATTTGAGCAGTTTCTGGGGGCAGTCTTGGATCACAGTAGGCACAGTGCTAGAACACAGAGGATGCAGTTCTCCTCAGCTGGTTTTGCTATTGCTGCTTACGGCCTATTGATTTTAATGGAAAGTGGAGGACCACAAAGCCATGTAAACATTTCTCATTCTTTGTGGCAGACATCTTCAGGCCTTCTTTACCATTGGATTGAGCTCCTTGATAATAGATTATTTTCAGCTTCTGTTTTTTATCTGTATAATTACTTACTAAAATAAAATTCAGGAAAACTTGTGTCTCTTATTTTGTGTTTCTTTAAGCTCAATTCTCCCCTGAACATTTGTTTCAAATCATATGGTTGTCCTCTGTTAAAATGGAGTTATTTTCAGTTGAAATTGTGAATCAGTAAAAGAAACACTTCTTTTCTTAACCTAACACTTTAATTGAAACTTGGTATTATGCCTGCACAAAGTATGTACCTTTACTTGTGTGTTTCCTCAGGTAACGGTGATCACGTTGTGTGTTTCCACTGTGGTGGAGGATTGCAAGAATGGAAGGCAAATGAAGACCCTTGGGATCAACATGCCAAATGGTTTCCTGGGTAAGGTATCTCTTAGTGTTTTCTTGGTGTGTGTCTGAGTCTTATTCACAGTATATTGCATTTTAATGATAGAGCATACTAATAAAGGTTTGAGAAGCTTGATTATGGCTTGACACTGTTTAGATTTATGCAAATAATTTTGTGTTGTCTTATATGTAGGTGTTACTGAAGGAAAGATACTTGTGTCTGGATTTAATCTATGCTTGCTTTCTCAGCAAGAAGAATTGTGTAGTTTTGTCAATATGTATCCTGAGAGTTTGTTCTTGTTATCCAAGTGCTACATTGTAATGGTTGTTTTAATAGTTTGGTACATGTAAAAGTTTGTAACTTATACCTGGATACAAAATGACTGAACTGCTGCCACAGAACAAACAAGCCTGAAGAAGTCAGTAGTGGCATGGAATATAAAACATAGTTCTCTCTAATTTGAAAGGATTAAGGATTCCAGACGATAGTAGTAGTAGTAGTACCAGAAGTAGTTTTTAGAAAGACTGCCAATGTTGTCTAAAATCTGTTTTGAGAAAAGGAAGAGTAGTATGACTCAGTAGTTCTCACAGGTGGAAGGAAGCCATCCAAATAGGAAGACTTAGTTACTTGTGTAACATTGATAAAATCAGTGTTTTTCATGCATTGACTCCCAAATTTGTTTTCTGTGGTGAAAAGCTCTCTGGAAGTTGGAGATTGGTATTTATGCATTAGCTGTTCCCTTTTTTAATAGTGATACAGGCAGGCAGTTTATGATTATTAGCCTTTACCACTTGAAAGAGATAGGATTCCAAGTTTTTAGCGTGGTGCAGTGAATAGTTAAAGAATGTTTTTTTACTACATTTCACTCCTCTTTTATGGGTTTGATTTTGGATTAGGTTGCTTAAATTATGTCATGTTTGATTACTTCCTCTCAGATCATAAACAGTCTCTTTTAGGGGTTCTGTTTGCTCATCAGCCTCACTGGCAGTGTGTCAGTCTCACAGCAGCTGTCTGTTCCTGAAGGTGAAGTGGCTGCTGGAGCTGGAGAACGCTTGTCCAGGATTTATGGCATTCCCTAAATCTTCTAGTAGGGAAGAGCTCTGCCCAGTGGCTAAGACTGGCTGGAAAATAATGAAAGAAAGCACGGAAGGCACCTGTCTGACCAGTGACTGTTGGCTTTGATTGTGAAAGAGTAAAAGAACTAGCACTTTAACATAATGGTTTTCATTTGAGTGAGTCTTTACTTCTGGAAATCTGTGTCATGAGCTGTCATGGCTAACAACTCTTGAGCTTTCTTTTTCCACCAAAAATGTGAGAAAGATAAGTACTGCTTAAGTGTTTAGGATGTTCTTAGAAATATTACAGTGACATCACAAATGTTGACTAAACATTTAGAGATTTTAAAAGTAAGCAATCTGTGTGATGTAGGAAATTTATCAAAGCTTCCATAGTTATGTAACAGATTTTTGCTGCTAATGTAGTTTTATTAAATCTAAATATTCTTATTTTTAGGTGCAGATTTGTGAGCAAAGAAAAGGGGATAGAATTTATAAATAATGTTCACTTAAGAGATGGATGTAGGGATTCAACAGTAAGTTTCTTGTTTGTTAATCATTTTGTTAAAATAGAAAAAATCAACATCATTTTTATATGAAGTTACCTTTTAATGACATGCATATCATTTAATCCACCTGCTGCTACCTTCATTGGCAGAAAGTGAAAGACCTTCAGTATGTTTTGGTTCTGTCAATCAGAGTGTACTGATCTCCCAGTTCTCCGTAGCTGGGTTACGGATTTCAGCCAGGGTACCTTGTGAACGGTGGATACTGGATACTGAGCAAGCGCCATTTGTTTTATAGCCTGGCAACCTAAGGTTTTTGATGAATAATAGCAGATACATTTTCTTTTTTTGTTGGTAGAGCACTGTTAAACTTAGACTAAGAATGATTATTGCAGAGATGGGTTAAAATTATAACAAAATACTGATCATTTTGTCACTAAAATAACTTGAGATCAAATAGCTGTTTTGTAACTGTATGCATTTCCTTCTACTTTGTCCAGAATTGTAATTTTGTTTCATTGTATTTCACTTTTAGACTGAAGCTGCTGAAGGGACAATACTTCCTAAAGGTATCTTGTTTCAAACAAACAGCCTCTGCCCATTTTGGAGTATACCTATTTGAATGTATAGTGACAGGAATGGTTAATTTAAAAAAAGAGCCCTATTACATTTTTAAATAAAGCATGACAGGCAGATTGTTGGATGATACTCTTCCATTGCTTCATTGCTTCTGAAGAACTGCAGAATATATTTTATTTCTCTTAGAGGAAATATAATTATAATTTGGTAAATATTGTAAAGTAAAAGCTGTGAACTGTGGAAGAAGTTTGTATAGGATGCAGTCTTAAAGCTAGTGAATGTGCATCACATATTGAGTTAGTAGTGCTCTGGGATGAAAGTTAAAGAATACTGATCAGAAACAGTCCTTTTTCATGGGGCAGGAAGAGTTGGTCTGTCCAATGGCAAGGACTAGGAAGCTGAGCAAGCTGGAGTAGTTTGTTATGTGTTCCAGTATTACACATTCCTGCAATGCTTTTCACAAATACCAAGCAATGAAAAGACAAAACAGTTAAAGGGGTAGCAGGAGGCCAGTCAAGCAACTGCATCCCAGGGAATGGAAGCTGCTGCTAGTAAGAGTGGTTACACAAAATCTGCTTAGAAGTGTCTCCCACATTGCTCATTTATGAGTGAAAATAAAAACTTTAAAAAAAAAAAAGCCTTAACTTTTCAAAACTAAAAATTGAAAATTTTTGCTGTTTGAACAATGTTGATAAGTAAAAGGAAGGAGAAGGTCCAACAGACTAAAAAATGGTTTCCCCAAGTAGTGTTGTGTCTTACCATGGATAGACCTGCTGGCTTGTTGGTGGTGCTGTGTTTTGGTTTTATAAATTCAAATTATTTCTTGGTTTCTTTCAACAAATGTATGATTTTTTTTTCTTCCCTGAACTGAATTAAAATTGATGCAATTTTACTTATCCATTGTGACTTGTAATTTTGGATGAATTTCGGTTAACAATCAGCTACAGAATTTATGATGATAGTTACATGAGACGTTATTTAATTTGAAGTAGTTGATTTGAACAGCAAATCTAGGAGGATTTCTCTGTTATAAATAGATGAGGGGAGACTGGGAAAGCTAGGATAGAAGAAAACTCAAATCTGCAGTCTTTACAATTAGCAAAATTCTCAAATTGGATATATGGTTCCTTTGGCTACATATTTGTTTTGCAAATATGTGTTTTAAAGTACTGTAGTGAATACTGTCAGATAATCAGATTCGTCCTTCTTAAAGTGTTTTTGTTTTGTTTTTAATTTCTTGTTTTAGATGATCTCTTACAGAATCCTTTGGTACAAAGTGCCATAGCCATGGGTTTCAGTTTGTCTGAGATTAGGAACACCATGGAAAAGAGATTGCAGATGACTGGAAAAAGTCACACATCTGTTGAGGATCTGGTAGCAGACTTAAGTGCTCATAAAGAACATACAAGGGAAGAAGAACCAAATGAAATCCCAATTGAGCAAGATGAGCTTATTCAATTACAAAACCTCTGTGTGTACTTTCATATCAGTTCTTTAGTCTGTGAAATATTTTTTGTTATCTGTTTATTCTACCCTCTGATCCCAGTCTTACCTATGGTAAACTTACAGTATTGTAACTTAAAATTAAAGACATTTGGTTTGGGACATTGAAAAAAAACCCTGAACAAACAGGGTGTTAAAATATTTGAGTGTAGCAGCATTTATAAATATCATCTCTAAAATAAGTGGTGTTGGTATCTCAAAAGTGTGTAACACTGCCAGTCTAGTGTGCTTCTGGGAGAGGTTGTATGTACTAACAAAGAAAAGCCAAAATTGTTGTGACAATTATTTATTTAAAAATAAAAGCAAGAATAACTACAAGAATACAGTTATAAGAAGAACTATAGCTGTGGCGAAATGAAATAGACCCAGGGATACACTGTCATATTCAGTGTGTTCAATACGAAAAAGTCATGGGGGGGGGTATTTATTTTGCAGTATATCATTTTGCTCGGGGTAGAAGTATTTTCATTCTTGGCCAATAAGAACAAGTGTGCATCTAAGTGGTGTTTCTGTTCAGTTATTTATGTTCCAGCTTTGCTGGGACACGTAAGTCATGCTCAGAAAGCCTTTGTGGTGCACTCTGCAAATAGACCCAACCCAGGAGTTCTGATTCAGGAGACCTGTAATTTAAGACAAGCATATGGGTGAATTCATAGGGAGGGCAAAGACCATCTGGTTGGCATGATAAGCAGGGATCTTACCAATCCACTCCTTTTAATAAGATTTTTAATAGGACATTGTGGAGGTGAAAGAACGTGTGGTGCAGCTGGACCTTATTTTGGTGGTTGGCTGTGCAGAGCTTCCCCCAAGTGGCAGGGGAAGGCGTCTGAATTTTGTATTTTCAAATGGGGCATATTGGAATAATAAAGAGCTCATGTACAATGCCAAATTGACTCTTTCTGTGTTACAGATTTTAAGCTTTTTGAAATATGGGCATTTTGAAAATGGGGGCAGGAAAGGAAGTCACATTCCCATTTTTCTTACTGGGAAAACTCAGAAAAAGAAATAAAATCCAAATTACTTAACCAGTAACAACTAGCCTTTCTTTCACCTTCTGCTCAAATTTTGGGGAGCTTGTCAGTGAGAGGTCTGTGAAAAGAATGGTTCTTGATTGAAATATGCATATCCTAAATTCTATATGCATTTCAAGCTCTTGTAAATACAGATAGATGCACTCCTTGCTTGCATTGGCCTGGAAGCTGTAATGAGATAGAAGGGGAAATAAAAAAGAGGATTCCATGCTGTATCTAGGATTCTTCTCTCTTGTAATTTTTTTTTTGTTCTTTTTAAGGGTGTGACCTTTAAATCATATGAAGAAAACCTTGTCCTTGTGTGTAAAGACAAAAAAAAGAACAAGATTCAGTGGTACTGAGTATGTTAACTTCTTTTTATGTGTCTATTTTCCTTAGACCTCAGTACTGAAGAGAAGTTAAGACGTTTGCAGGAAGAAAAGCTCTGTAAAATCTGTATGGCTAAAGACGTATCAGTTGTCTTCATTCCCTGTGGTCACCTAGTTGCCTGTAAGGAATGTGCTCAATTACTTAATGAATGCCCTCTGTGTCGTACGGATATTATGAAAATACAGGAAATTTTTATGTATTAGTGAAATACACAGCACTACGGATGCAAATGTTTCCCGTTTTATTATTTAAAAAATGTGTAATGTAATATAAAAAATGCAGTTAATTCCAGAATGTAACCATATGGCAGGATTTCGATTTTTCTGCTGTCAAACTCTACACATTTTAACACTTTACAAATTATTTTCCTTAAGTGAATTTTTTGTATGTAAAGAGCAATATGTATGAAAGGCAAATATGTATATTTTGTAACTTCAATTCATAGACCTGATCTGGGAAAGCCCAAGTCATGTAAACCTTTATTTATGTGATCATTCCTTTGCTACCCTTAGGTAGGACTCTGTATGACTGAAGTTTGTGCAGATTGACTTGTACAAAGAGCCTGTCCCTAAATAAAATGTGTAAATAAGTTAATTCAAAATATAATTGTATACATGTATATTATACCTGAGATTTTAGCTTTTTTAAAAATGTTATGTAAGATTGAAAATAGTGGGTTTTTTTCTGTAACTTTGGTTGTGACATAATTCAGACAATACACATAAACCTGCTGATGTAACACATCACCTTATGGTTACTTCTGCTACTTTGTAAGTTTGTCTGTTCTAATTTAATTCCTCTCTCCCTGTCTGTTTTTCTGGTTCAGATGTGTAAATTGGCTTCAGTAAACTGTTTTTAGCCATCTGTTTTTCACAAAGATCCATCATTATATAAAATGCACATTAATTTTATTGATTAAAGAGAACTCAAGAGAAATGAAGGAGATTTTGTGTACCCGGTGCCCTTCCTGAGAGGAGGCTCGTTTTAAATTTGCTCCCTACACAAAAAGATGTTCAGTTTGACATTTTTCTTGTTAGTTTTTTTTTAACACAGCATTATCCTAACTGATTTATCTGCTAATACTTGGTACTGCTTTGTATCTTATATTTTCATAGGAGAAGATTAAACTTTATCTCCTAGAAAATACTTTTTTAAAATTCACTAGCAATGTTAGAAATCTTTCATTTTTGTTCATATTGGTTTGCAGCATTTAAATTTAAAAGTTAAGAACTATTGTAATGAGAGTCACCTTAAAATACTTAAACTATTTCTTACTGGACTGACCCTCCGTTTCTGATTTTAAGAGTATCACAGTTTTGTATTTAAGTACAGCTGTTTTATGATTGCTGCTTAATTATGTCACTTCCTGATTTTGTGGAACTACTGATATGTTTTGTGTATATATTTTTTGAGTTCTACACACTAAGGTTTAGTATATAGAATATACAGAACATAGTTTTTCATGTTATAAAAATTTTGAATACACAGAAATGTATTATCTACCTTTTCTATTTTTTTAAATCTGTGCTGTGTAATGGTATGAATATTTAAAATCTAAAATAAAGTGCAACCCAGATGTTCCTTGATCAGTGTATTTGATTCTCACATTAAAAAAAATAACAAAAGGCTGCTTTGTGTTGCTTTTTGTTTTGTAATTAAACTTATTAATTTAACCCGAGTGTTATTAAGGACAATGAATATATTTTAATTGGAAAGGAAATGAAGTCTGTTGTTTGTGTAGATTAAAGTTTGTTAATTATAAATCTGACATTAGTTTTGCTATTTCTTATGGCTGAATTTGGTCTTGGGAATAGATGATGACTAGAAATTCATAAAGAATTCAGCACCTATAAAGAATTCAGTTTTATTTTGCCTTTCTGTGCCTTTGTGAGGAGTTCAGTGTTTCAGATAATTCATGCACGTAGGGATTTTTCAGGACAGATATGGACTGAAAATTCTGACAGCCTCGTTCCTAGCTCCCGTTCTTCCTTGCAGGGAGAATATGAAGGGAAGTCGAAGGGCGGTGGTTAGCCGTGAGTGGAGTGTCTTGCCTGAAATAGCTTGTTCAGTTCGGGCTGCACGCCGTGTGGTGCTGACTTGTTCACGCAGATGCTTGGTTACCTCAGCTTGACCCGAGTCATGTGAGAGGCTGTTGGGATCAGCTGGCTCCAACTTACAGGCTGCAGGACCTGGCAAGCGGCTCAAAGTCCTGTCTGCGAGAGAGATGGACCAAATTTAACTGAAACTGTTGCAAAACTAAATCTCGGCAAGGAGATTATTTGGGGTGTAAGTGTAGTATGTAAATTGTCTGAGAAAAGCTGGGAAGTAGGTCACACACAGAACCTTCTACACTGCCATGGAGAGCAAACACATTGTCCTACATTGCATGACTGCTTATGGTAAAGCTTAACTTTTAAAACATATACTTTTGTATTTTTACATACATATCCCTTACTGCAACCTTTTCATTAATATTATAAAAGATACAGCTATAGAGCAGTTCAAATTGTAATCACTTAGGGACATTAAAGGGTTAAAAGCCTGTTAGTGAGATGACAAAATAACTGCTCTGCAGGTTTAGGGTTTTTTTAAAAAAAAACTATAATCAGAGTTCTATTCAGACTAAATGTGAAAAAATAATTAGCGTAGTCATCAAATTCTGACAGCTTGAATTAGGAAGATTTTTTTTCAAATTACTTTGATTTTCAGTATCTTAAAGAAACAGAAGAAATTCCATGGCCTCTAATACTGGGCTGAGTGTTTAAAGAGACAGAAATTAAGGATGCAAATAAATGGAGTGGAAGCACAGAGGCTTTGAAAAGGAGCTTAGCAGCAGGACAAAGATGCCCTGGGAGTTGATTTTTATAAGAGTTACCTGGGAGCTGTGCAATATATTCAAGTATCAGTATTCAGTAACTTTCTTCTAGTGGCTTCTGTATGAGATCTTTCTTCGGTGTTATTTGTAGCAGCAGAGCTACTTGCTACTCTGGATAGTGAGAGATTGACAAGGGTTTTCAGTAACACCCTGGAAGTGTGTTGCTTAGAAAGCATGGGAAGTGCATGGCTCATTTAGAAACAAGGTGAAAATGAGGAGAACACAAAGAGTCGATGTTTTTGTTACACATGGAGCTTTTTCTCACTGCCTTGAAACATGGGGTCTGAAACACAGCACAGACTTACTCTGCTGATTGCAGCAGCTTCTGTCTCTGCAGCTGTGGAGCTGTCTGGACTTTTTAAAAATTTGTTTTGAGACCCGATCTTAAGCTCATAATACAATAAAAACTTCTTAAATTATTATACCTTGGGTTTTGGTTGTTGGGGTATTTTTAATTGGAGTATTTAAATATTCATTTTAACATTGTCTGGTTAGTTTTGACCACAGTTCTTCAGTGGGTTTTTTTGTTAGCTATATGTGCAGTCTGAAGCTACAGGACAGATAGTTTGTTAAAGTTTTCAGTGTTGCTGTTAATCTAAGACATGGGTTTTTAAGTTACCTTTTCTATTCATTTTTATTGTAATTAACAGAAATGTAAATACAATGGGTGGTTGGAATGGAATTAAAATGGTGGGAGGTGAATGCAGGCACTTGAATATGGTGTTCATGTGAAACCAAGCTGAGTGGTGTACTCTAGGATGGAGCATTACCAGGGCAGTGACCTTTGCTGCTGTGGTATTCAGGAACTACTTGGAAGAGAACCTGCTCTGCCTTGCAGGGTGTGCAAGTTCAAGCATCTGATGTGTGAAGCTCAGCTCTTCATAGAGCAAAGGAGGAGCTGGAGGTGTTTCTGACTTTTGCAGTGTTTTTCTACAGCAGCGAGGATTTGAACAGTGAGTTGTTACACGATGTTCTTTGTTAGCCTGTGCTTTGTGCACGGCTGACTGCTGTCAGCAAGGCCAGATGCCAGAGA
Source organism: Callaeas wilsoni (assembly GCA_013398955.1). Taxonomy (NCBI): domain Eukaryota; kingdom Metazoa; phylum Chordata; class Aves; order Passeriformes; family Callaeidae; genus Callaeas; species Callaeas wilsoni. Next base: position 6,993 of record VWPU01021701.1, on the reverse strand, counting down.
AGGGGAGAGAGGCGCTCGCAGTGCTGCTGCCGAGGCTGCTCCGTGCTGGTGTTGTGCAGCGCAGCTGGATCGGCCTCAGTTCCTGAACGTGGCTCCTGAAGGGTGCTGGTCCCCCTCTCCATAGGGTCAGGTGGGAAGAGCCAGTCTACCACAGCCACCTTAATTCCTCGTGGAATGGAAATATGAGTGAATACTCTCCCTCTTACCAATTTTTTGTGTGGTTTACATGCATTAAGTTTTACTGAGTAGCTTGAAAACTTGATCAAGAAAATCTTTCCTCCCCCATGCCCCTGCCATGGCTTTGCACTGATTCAGGTTCCTGAAAGTACCTTCTCATGTTTGCAAATGCCACTGTGTCATATCACTGTGTCATGTCACTTCAGGAGCTCTACCAATGCTGCTGTACAGCAATTAATGTGCTGTAATTATAATGTGGCTTTCTGTGAGAAGGCAAATGGCCTGTGATGATAAACAACCTGTGCTGAAATTCAGATTTTATCTTTAATTTTTTCTTAACCGTGAATTCCTATTAAGCAATACTGACAACATGACAGTAAAACTACAAGTGTTAACTCAGAGAACATGGCTCTGTGACTTGCTTATCAAAAAACTTGCATTTTCCTAGGACAGGAAAGAAGATAGTATATATTCATTTATGAATGATTTAGATAAACAAAACCCCAAGAAAAATCTGGGACAAAATAGTATTAATTATATTGTGAGTATATAATAATTAAAGCTGGTTGAAAGCTATTTGGTTGCTTTTAGATAATTACTAATTTACAGTTTTATAGCCTGGATAGTTATTGTGTTGGCTGCGATAAATTGCTTGATAAGTAATAATTGCTGGAAATGTATTGGAGAGACACTGGAATTAGTTTTACTCTCAGATTGAAAAATGGTACTTATTATCAAAAAATCAAAAACATATTTGCAGAGTCCCACTGTGAAAACATCTAGAAGAATCATTACAATATTTGCTGAAAAGCCAGGTTTAGTATAAATGCATATGGTCACCTTCAAATTTTGGAGAGTGAATTAAAATAACCTTCAAAGGTTACCAAGACAGCATTTAAATTTATTCATGTTGTCTTTTTGATTTATGTAGTTAGATCTTGCTGTAAAACTCTTGACACAGTTTCTCTTATGTAACTTAATTTTGCAGTGTATGATGAGAGTTATCACTTAAGCCAAATAGTTCATCTTTTGAATACAAGCTTACAAAAGTGCGTGTCAAGCCACAGGCATCTCTTCTTTTTAACTCATGTGTTAAAGAGAAGCTTCTGAGTCCAGGACTGACTTTGCCTCCCTGTCCTGCATAACCAACCCGTGTGATGCTACTGGAGTCAGAGTGGGAGCTCTGTCCGCAGGGTACGAGCCACCTGAAAAGTCACTCTTGCTTCAGATGGGTGTTTTGCAAAAGAGATGTACCAAAAATAACAATTTCATATCTGCATCACAACTTAGGACTTTTATGACTTTGTCAATAGTTGCTTTCTTAAAGGCCTAACTGGCAATTGCAAGTTTCTTTTAGGAAGACCCATGTTCCAGGTTGGAAGCTTCACCTCTGCTGGGCCCACAATTGCAACCAGAGGTACAGGGAATGGAGTAGTGGGGCCTCCCTGGGGGAGTGAGAGTGGGAATCTCTGTCCTCAGTGTTTATGGTGAGCATCCCAGGTGTGCCCTTTGCCACAAAGGGGAAAACACTTCGCTCACAGCTGCTGGCACTGAGGTTTTGCAGGACTGCTACTACCACACTAAAGGAAGTTACAGTCTAAAAGTTAAGTATTTTTATCTTAACGGTTTCGAACATCTGTGCAAGCCACCAACATGTCATAAACTGTTGTATTCCTTGCTACTTGTTATGCATTGTGCCATTTACAAAAACCTTTAACCACAGCTAATGACACGAGCACACTTTGCTTTGCTTCCACTGCCTGCTGTGTCAGAGTTGAGGCAGCAGAGAAGGCCTTGAGCCCCAGACACAACTGGCAGTAGGGGAGTGACTTGTGAGAAACACAGTCTGAAAGAAACCTTGAAGTTGGTTGAGGGTGAAATCTAAACCAAAGGAAACTTGTGTTAGGGACAGACATATATACAGGACCTTGGGAAGGTGGTAGGTCAGCCCCAGAAAACCATGCAAGTTTATCTGAAAGAGTAATCTGTTCCTTGACCTTATCTGTCAGTAACAAGCCCCCATTGCTTAGACTTCTCCTTTAACCCCCTAAGTTCCAGCCTCAGTACTTTATGGGGAAAAGACTGAGGTACATCATCCAAATCTTGTGTTTGCCTGCACATACAGAGGAGTGTTGTCCCATACATTTGATAGAGGATTTTTTTCAGAGCTTAAACACAAAAGTATTTGACTTTGCTGTTTATAATTTTTTGCTCTATGATCCTGGGCAGAGGTTGAGCTGAATAATGACGTTTCTGTCTCAATTCCACTCTAATTTCACCTAACCACAAACAAGCCTCCTTTCTCCCCTTTTTAGGCAACCCCGGCTCCATGTCAGAGTCTCAGGGGGGCTGGAGCCATATGAACTCTGACCAGCTGAGAACTGCTTTGGGTTCCTGATGAGTTAGGTGCTCTACACATCCAGAGTATGATGTAGTTTCACTGGTTTTTAACTGTTTCTCAGCTAAAGCTGCTTCCCTTGCTTGGCATCAGTTGTGCTGTTTGGCCTGCTTGGCTTTATTTCAGTTCTTGGCAGCTTCTCACCCCAGCCCTTCCTCTGTCGCACACTCTGTTCTTTGCTGCCCTTAAGCGGGCCCTGCCGCTTACCTGGCTTACCCAGTTTGAAACATGTTTCTCTGGTTCCTGTGCTTCCTCCTCAGACTTCGTCACTGATGCTGTCATAGTGCCTGACTCATAAAATGGACCTTCATTCATGGTCCCTCTGCCCGGACTTAGCTACAGGACACAAATATGTCTTGCCTGTGCCTTCCAAAATTTCCCGACATCCAGAACCTGGAGCAGATGGTGTCCTGAATCCAAAAGAGGCCTGATTGGTAGCACTTGTTCCTGTACCTAGGGTGAGGCCATGCCTCAAGTGAAAGAGACTCGTCCTGAGTGCAGCCAGGAGAAGGGCTTTTCATTATTTCCTGCCAAAAACTGGTGTGGCCTTTACACAGTTTGCTGATGGAACTTTAGAACCTGGCTGAAGGATTTTTGTCTCAAAGAATGGGACAGAGAAAGACACCTCATGCAAACAGGGGAATGAGCAGGCGGCTTTGGGTAACAAGTGGCACAGAGGACTGAGTAAAGCTGCTGCTCATAATACAATTAGCAGGAAGGCATCTGCGACTTACTGGGATTCTGTTCATTCTTAGAGCTGATAATGAAGGGGAGTTAAAACTTCCTTCCTTTGTAGTGGTACGGGACAAACTGTGATTCTGTGCTCCTTCACAGAAGGAGCAGGCAGAAACTTACTGAATCAAAGAAAATTCAGACGTGAGTTGGGTGTTCTGGAAAGACCTGGCGAGAAATAGGGGCACACAAGGGACACTTGCATAAATGGAAAAAGGAAGGAATTATTCACAGAGCAGGGAAAGACCTAAGGAGCTACTGACGTGCAATCTCTCTCCTGCAAATTATGGGAAAGTAACCCATTTTTTGGTCTTTATTTTTGTTTCTTATGTAATAATTCATCTTCAAAAGGATTTAGAGCAGATTTCCCTGGAGTGACTAAGCCAGATTCAAAAATCTGGGAAAAAAAGCTTGACTGGGAAGACTGCTTTTTCCCTCTGTACCCATCTCAACAGACAAAAGTATGGCCGTGGCTTATTCAAAATAGGCCATCAAAGCTACCACCTCACCTTGGGACAAATCCAGTATACAAATTCTGGGCTTTTTTTCCAATTGTCAAAAGCTAAATAAATAAATAAATAAATAAGCAATTGTGGGTGGTGGTGTGTTAGTGTTTTGGGTTTGTTTGTTTGTTTGTTTGTTTTTGTTTGTTTTGTGGGTTGTTTTTTGTTTTGGTTTTTTTGTTTGGTTGGGGTTTTTTTGATTGTTTGTTTTGTTTTGTTTATTTGGGTTTTTTAAAATAATACAAATGAGGAAAGGGAACTGCAGAGGGGGTTCCTGTTCTGCAGGAGAAAGAAAAGGAAGAAGCATGAAAAGAAAAGGAAGCAGCATGAGCATGAATCTCCTGCCTGGAAAATGAATCAGGCATCTGGCAGCTTGAGTTTATTCTGATCTTCTCTAGTGGTGAACCTCTGGCCATTAATTCAGACACGGAATTGGTATCTGCCCTCTCCTTGCTCAGCTTCCTGTGTGACTGATCATGAAGCTCTCTTTGGATCAAGGATAATAACAGTGCCTGTTGTAAAGTCTTTGTTAAATCCTCTCTAAATTGGGCTCAGTATCAGAAATGGTGGAATTTGAAGCACCTAGAGAGTAGCTTTTTTGAGAAAGATGACATAGTCCTGTGAAATAGTTTCTCCTAGTTTTTCACAGAACTTCTTTCCTATCAGATATAAATCCTTTCTAGACAGGTCAGAATTTAAAATATCTCTATTTCTTTATAATGCTTAGATAGCACTTATTTTTCTTTTACATTTTTCATTGTATTGGAAAGGATGCTAGTGTGCCAAAACTATACAGAAACTTCAGGATTTTTTTCCAAAAGTCCGAACCAATGGTAGAAGCCCACTCTGGAATTGGTAGCTTAGAAAGAAGTGGTGAGCTTGCAGAGGAACTGCTTTTCATCATCTCCCCTGTTGTACCAACTGGAAGGCTCAGTCCCAGAAGCACGGTCTCTTCATGAGAAAAGTGCAGGAGTTGGGCTCTTCAGAGAGCCAGTTTGGCCCCCTTAAAGGTGAGCAATCCTCACAGGGCTCGGTTGACTTAAGAAATTCCTGTCTTCTGGTCACTGGAGCAGCGCAGAAACTTTCCTGGCCTCACCGGAGCACTCAGCAGCTTCAGCTGCGCTGACAGAAGTGCTCCCGCAGTTGTACCGGAACAGCTCAGAGAAATGATCTGGGCTGGGGGCACGAATCAACCCGGTCCCTTAGAAAACAAATGTCCCTCCCCCCTTCTCTGATGAGGCAACAGTTTTGCAAAGACAGGGCTGAGCAAACAGCTGAATGAAACAACTGCGAGGGAGGAAACAGAACTGGAAAGTTCGAAATCCTCTTAGGCAGACTGTGTGACCAGGGGTTTGGGATGTGCTGCTGCACCTGGAGTCTGCTCTCCAGAGCGCTTCCATGCTTTGGCACAAGCAGAAGAAGGCAAATTGTGCGGTGTGAGTCAGGACACCCAGAAGTGTTGTGGATGTGGGCCTCCGGGGCCTGAGTCAGCTTTGGAAATGGGCTGAACTCTCTGCCGTGGTATTGTCAGCGCTTGCATACTCATTCCTTCAAAACCACACCTTAGAAACTATGTCATGTTTTCTTCACATTACGTAAGCACACTTACCTAAAACCTCACAGCTGTGAGCTCAAGTGTGAACTACGGTGGTTTTGGAACAGAACAAAATTCATGTGCTGTACAGGTATTTCACGCACAGCTGACTGGAGCTGCCTCGTGTTGTGCTCCTGCCAGCTCCTGCACTAAACTGCTGTAATCTTGCAAAGTTTTGGACTGGAGTTATGAGTTATCCCTATTGTATCTCAAGCAGAAAACACATTACTGGAATTCTGTGTGCAGGCAAAATGCTGTAGTTTAATTTTACGGAAAGGTTTTCTATCTGGCAGCTGTCAGAAGTTGATTTTGTATGGGAAAGGTACAAATGGATCCAGCTTCTTTCCATCTATTCCTGAGTGTCGTTTTATAACAATACAGATAATTTTTAAGACTTACATTAAGTTTGGTGTTTTCTTTTTTTTAAATACACAATTCTTCTACAATTTCCAGACACTATCGGATTAACATTAAAATCAGCAGCAGCACCTGTAGCTGCAACTGAAACTGTGAACATAGTTGTATGACTGGGCATTCAGGATGCTATTTTAAAGTGTTCCCTACAAGGCAGTCTTTCTGCTTATTTTCTTTTTTGCTTCCCCCAAACTTGACAGAAGGTGCAAAACGATTCTGAAATGTGAATTCAAGCTATGGAATATAATTTATTTTTGTAAGCCTGTCTCATGTACCGACAGATTGTATCTAGAACTCCCAGGTGTCATCAACTTATACTATACTGGTTTTAGGATTTTTTTTTTTTTTAAATTTTATTTTAAACACTCCTAATCTGATTACGGTTTCCATTGCAAGCGTTATTTTCTCTGCGGGATGCCTCATCTTAGTTTTGAAAAGACTGGAACTGGTGGATACTCTTCTCTTAAGTATCCTGCCTTTGTTAGGCAGGTGAGTAGAGTAACTCGGCTTAGCGACTGCTTAGTTATGCTAACGCTGTCCTCAAAATTGTAAGTAGATAAACACAAGAGGGTGATTAGAGACATTACCAGGACAAGACTATTATTGTGCTGACCGATCTAAATATAATCTTACATGGAACTATTCAACATGAGCAATGTGCGTAGCATTACACAATAAAGTGAAAACAACCAAGTGTCACAAATTGTGTATCTGGTTACTTTAAGAATTCTGTACTGCTTATATAGATCGCTTCAGGTTCATATAATCCTCATGCAGGGAGAAAAAAGGAATCCCACAAATGCTCGTTTAGCTAGGAACACACTGGGCGACGGGCAGAAGCAGAAAGCGTTTCTGGAGAACGCTGCCGACCACGCGAGCTGCCATCGGTGCCAGCAGACATCGCGTCTGTGCGCGTCCTGCAGTTCCCGAGATAAGGCACCCTGCATTTATCTCCCAAGCCGCGGGGCTCCCTCGCACACGACTTCGCTTCCTGGCGGCAGGACGCAGGGAGCGAGGGCGGCCCCGAGGCACAGGTTCCGCGGGGCACTTCGCTAAGGCCCATCTTCGCCTCGGCCGGACAATGACGTGCCATTACTCCAGGGCAGCAGCAGGGCCCAGGACCCGCGTGCGGCCGGGCGCGTCCCGCGGCTGGCCCCGGCCCCGCGCGGCCGCTC
>VWPU01021696.1:0-54550 GCA_013398955.1 Callaeas wilsoni | reverse complement strand
GGGAGGGCCCCCTCCTCCGGAGGTGGTCCTGGGGTGGGTGGTGGGTCGGGGTGGGGTGGGTACATTCTGTAAAATTATTTTACTGAAGCAACAAAACCAAACAATGAAACTACCTGAAAATCTTAGCATATTTAAAGAAAAAAAAGCAACCTCAAAAGCAAGAACACCTGTACACATCTACAAAATAACAAAATCAACAAGAAGCAGCACAGACTCAAAGAATTACTCCTGCCAGATAACATTTTATTTAATAGTATTATAAAACTAAAAGCTGAGGGGAAAGAAGCAACTATTACTTATAGCTACAGTGAGTAGTCTCAAGAAGTCATGCTTGAAACTGCCACTGTTTGTGACAGCCTCACACGGGAAAGTAGCTTTGACCTTGATCAGATCACAGTGTACCCTTGAAAGAATCACGCAAACATCCATGAGACCAGATCCGTGGGAAAGGAGGTTTCTCCTCCGAGGAGAGCGGCGGAGACGGAGCCCCACTGGGGGCACAGGCGTCCTCAGAGGATAAATCTATCCTTAATGTGTGGACACTGATGTTAGAGAGATGAAGAATTAAGCCTGACAAACAGACTTTAAGAGCCCTGCTACTCTGGTGTAGGATTTAAACATCCCATGAGACCAAATCCTTGGGAAAGGAGGGTGTGAGGAGCGCAGAGGAGGGAGCTGGCTGACTGTGCAGCAATAATGTGTGCGGGGGGTAGACAGCTAATGGGAGCTGTGGTAGCTGATGTTATTATAATGAGTGTTTGTAAGGCACGATGGTATGTAAACAGGAGACATGGATATATATGCTGGGGCTGGGAATAAAGAAGAAGCAGCTTGTAGCCGCTTCTTCAGTGTCCTGTCCATCTGCAGACCTGGGAACCACCACATCTGTTCTTCTTTCCACCTTGCTTGGAAATAATTAAACATTTGGCTGAAGAAGTGGAGGAGGCAGTAGGGCAGCAGCAGAAGAGAATGAAAGAGGCAGGTTCTTGATGACCTAGGAGTAAGATACTCTGACTTTTTTCCTTGGTTGATTGCTGACTTGATTGCAGTGTTTAACTTAGCAGGGGTCTTCAGGATCCAAGCACTAGGAAAAGGCAGAGGCATTTTTGCTGACTGCACAGCAGAAGCTTTGCATTTAATCAGTGGCAGATGACAGACAACACTAACCTCAGCACAAGCCCAACCTCAGCTAAAAGCTTTAAAAGTCTGAGGAGCTGACCAACAAACATAATGAGATGTGGAGATTATGCTGGAGTTTTTAAAAGATTGTTTTGGGGATTTACTTTTGTGACAAAACAGGAGATGGACTTTAAAGGCACAATGGAGATGGCTTAAAGAAGGATGGAGATAAGAAACGTCAACTCATGTTTTCCAGCAGAAGTTGTAGGGTTTTATTACTTCCTAAAGAATACTTCATGTTATTACTTCAAGAGAAGAGAACAAGAAAAGCAGAACAGAGAGAGGGTGCCCTGGCGTGCCTGGAAAGTCAGAAGAGTAATGCAATTCCTAAAGCTATTAAATAGGCAGGGAGAGCAAGGGCTGCTGTCCTCACAACAGCTTCACTACAACCTCCACGGTGTGACACAAATTTGTCATGAGTGCCCAGCAAAAGACACCTGGACAAGCAGCAGCACTTGGCTGGCTGCACGCCAACAGGCACATTCCCAACCCCTACAGAGAACAAAGGCCCCACAGAATAAAGGTGTAAACTCGTAGAGACTATCTGGCACCTTAATAACAGGGTATGCTGCAAAGCTCCAAGAGACAAAGCAGCAACAGCATAAAGAAAACAGAGCTGATCCTGTTCAAACCCTTTCGAAAAGAGCTGCTGAAAGACACAGTGTGGTGCTGAGGTCTAGCCTGGACCACCAGCACTGAGCCAAAGGAGGACAGAGACCAGGGGGCACATGGATCCCAGAGACAGCCAATGGAACAAAGCCTGGCTGTTTCCAGAGAAAAACTGGAGTGCTGAAGTAGAGTGAAGTAGCATTTTCTCAGAGGGTCCCTAAATCCATGTCTACATCTGCCACTCCACAACAAAGCTGACAATTTGGTCCTTCACAGGAGTGGTCAAAATCTATTACCCTAAATATTCACCCAAAGTTTTCCTCTTAACAAGCCCCACACAAAGCAAAAAATAAACGATTTGTAACACAGGTACAGCTGAATAGTAGAATGCAAAGAAAAAAATACACCAATGTAACAGTTTGAACCTTGTACTGCCAAGGTATCATTTAACAATGATACATTTAACAATTTAACAATGAAACTATGTATGTTAAAGCTGGCATTATAATGCACGAGAAACATTTTTCTGAATCAAACAGAAGGGCTTTGTCCCTAATACGTATCTTTTGTATGCAATTAAGCCAGTCTTTTGATGACACAATATAGAAATCTGTTTTTTCAAGACTGCATGTGGAAGGAAAAAAAAAAACAAAGTCCTGCACTCTTTACAGATACTTCCAGGCACTTTCCAAGCCTCCACTGACAATTTAGATATATTCAGGTTTCCCTATTACTTTTCTTATGTAAGATCATCAACTATAAGGCTTGCATTTTTTAACTAGCAAAGAGCTCTATGCCACAGCTCCACTTGCAGCAAAGAGCATACATTTTTTGTGCTACAACAAATCACTTTGCATAGCAAGATCAATGACTGCCAATACACAAGTAGCACAGTTCCACATAATTTCAAACACCAGCCAGAACCCTCATTTTACTGTCTGACACCATGTACAGCACTTAGAGAACGTTAATATTTCCAAGGAATGGTTAGCTGCCATGAGGCAAAGTAAAAATGCAAAATAAATTTGAACATTATTCAAAAACAGCAAGCACTACTTTTTTTCAGAAGACTGCTTGCTGTTTTTTCTTATCTTTTTAATAAGGAGTGTATCACAGAATGGCTGAGGTTGGAAGAGCCCACAGTGCCAGCTCCCTGCTCCAGCAGGGTCATCCCAGAGCACAGGGCACAGCACTGTGTGCACACAGCTCTGGAGTATCCCCGGTGAGAGAGACTCCACACCCTCTCTGGACAATCTGTTCAGGGCTCGAGCACTGCACAGGAAAGAATTCTTCCTCATGGTCAGGTGGAACTTCCTGGGCATCCGTTTCTGCCCGTTGCTCTGGTGCCATTGCTGGTGCCCACAGCAGAGCCTGGGCCCTGCTCGGAGCCCTCCCTGCACACAGGGACACCCAGGGCTGGGGGCCCCTCTGCACCAAGATGAGCCCTGGGGAACTCCGCTAGTGACCAGGTCTAGCTCCACTTTGTTACTTCTATGCAAAGGAGTATAACAGCACAGTATTTCCTCTGACTAGGAAAATACTAGGATGAACTTGGACTGAAGTACAGAATATTAGTAACTTGACCCTAATGAGTAGATATTACTTCTGCCAATGAAAAATTACAACATAAATCTCTAGAAATGCTTGTTTAGTTCTTCATCTGTTTTGCTCCGAAGCTGAGCTAATCAGCATTCCAAAGACCAAGCCAGAAAAGCCTTTGAAATGGGTATTTGCTTTATTTTGGCGCCGAGTACGTAAGAACTAGTGGGGGCAAGTTCCCCTCCTAGCACCTACACTTTGGCACTTCCCCTGGCGCAATGTAAGGTTACATTTATATATATGCGATGAGTCCTTGGGGATAGGAGTGGTTATGCAAATTATTTCTTGGGAACAACTGAGCAGGCGCAATGAGGTCTGGGGTCTTCAGTTGAGGAAGGCTCTTCATCTTCATCGGGGGTCTTCGAGTGGGTCCTCTCTGTGACGTTTTCACCTTTTGCTGCTGAGCATTCGTAGTCGTGCTGAGTCAGGGTTTTTAGCCGGTCCCGTGTTTCCTTTTCTTGGTTCTCTCTCTTGCTGCAAATCTTCCTGGCTCCTCGATTTACAGCCTTTAGCTGCTGACCTTTAGCACTGGCTAGCATATGCCCATTGTCCATTCAAGTACAGAGATCTTAACCCTTTCAATCGAACAAGCTAATCAGCTGTCCCGTCCAGCTGTAAAAGAGGGAATCAGGGAGGATTCTTTTTGATAGATTTCTTGGACGAAAATTAAATGCAAACGCGGCAATATTATATCTGAGAACTGTTTATTGATAAAGAAGGCTAAGTGTTCCTACCGAAGGGGGATAGAAAAGAGAGCAGAGAGGCGAAAAAAGCGACAGAAACAGAAGACAGGGACAGATCGCTGCTGCTGTACCCCAGTGCCCTGTTAGTGCCAGCTCAGCAGATGGAGCGTGTGCGCTGCGAGCAGCGATGAGCCTGCCCAGCTCTTGAGAGTGTGCTTTGCAAGCGGCGGCGGCAGCGTCTCTGGCATCGGCGAGCTGCAGCTGCAGGCTGCCTGCTGCAGGAAATGCAGGAAATGCAGGAAACACGGCGGCGGCTGGGTGCAGGCAGCGGCTGCTCCATCAGGGAAGCAGCGGAGCGCTAGGCTGTCTCGGCTACGAGCTGCCTCGGGGAAGCGGCAAAGCGAGGCAGGACAGGTGCGGACAGGGAGAGCCCCGCTGGTGCCACAGTTAACTGCTGTAATGTGCGAAGGCTCCTTCCACAGCCCGATTTTCCGGGTATTTTTTCCCCGGCATCTGGGCATCTGCCCCACCAGCAGTGCGGGGGTCACTTGCAGCCCGGTCGTGGAAGCTCTCTCTGTCCTGACCGGCTGCCAGGGGAAGCCTCCCCGGGGAGAGAGCTCCTCTTCATCACCTGTACAACCCCTAGAGCAGTTTTTCACCCCATGTTTGAGGCACGTTGAGGCATAAATAAAAATCAAATTGGTCTATCTCATCAGCTAACAAAAAAAGACGTAACGCTTTGAAACAACTGGTTTCCCAAACTGCAAGGGCCTCTTCTGTATACTACTAAAAATGACTAAATCTAGTTTGACTTATCTTAGCACCTTTAACCTTGAACTACGAAGGCCCTCAAAACATTCTAAAGAATGTTTTATTGCAGGAGGAGCCATTATTACTACACAATCTCCTGGTCACAGCTATAAATGAAGAAAATCTCATTATTTCTGAACATTAGCCTTTCCAAACGCATTTATAATCAGCATTGGAATAGTCTGAAAATTAAGACATTGATAATAAAGGGTTTGAGAAATGAGGTAGAAAAACCCCACAATTTCTGAGCTTCCACATAATGCAAGTTGTTTGAACAAAGCTGTATAATGGAACTGCAAGAGACAATTCCAGTCATGAAGGCAGAACGAAGTATTTAATTATCAAAAAAATAATCAAATCAAGCATTACCTAATTAGGGATTACTTATAGAAGCAGCACTGGCGAGGATTCCGGTATGTGACCCCAATCACAACAGCAGGAGGGGTGGGAGTCCCTCTGTGACACACAGATGGAGGACCAAAGGCAGTGGGGACCAACAGCTAAAAGAGCATCTCTTCAACATTTTCCCTGCATGTATCTCAGTTATTCCTCTAAGACTAACTAAAACTTTTTTCCCTTTCTCCAGACCCTTAATTCAAACTGCTCTAAACTTCATGGCAAGTTCCTACTCCTGCAGCACAACAAAGCAAAAATATTTTTAGGAAGGTCACTACCCCTGCAATACTTAGAAGTTTTATGGGTTGTGTTAATAAGCCAGCTTTTAAAAAAGTAATTTGAAATGCAGGATAAAGCAAGCACTGCAGAAGTGGCTGATGACTGTCCCAGTTCTTTGGACTACCTGGTGGATAAGTGGATTTAATGACACCATCTGAGTTATAAGTTTCCATAATGGAAAATCAAAGTGTATCTGACCATGAAGCTTCAAATCATTTTCCAATTTGATGTTAAATAAAAATCACATACAAAAATACTGCAGATAAATCTTCCCTGCAAGTATAATTGAAAAAATGCCACTATGCAAAGATAAGTTTGTAGAGAACTTTTTTTTTTAATAAGCTATACATGAAACATTATTTGAAATATTTCAACTGAAATGTACTTTTTCCCTTTGGAGGTGTTTAAAAGATCACATAGGAGCAGAGATTGAATAATTTGGCATTGCTTAGCCCCAAGAAAAGGAGATGAAAGAGGAACAAAAGGACAGACTACAAAAAAGGTTGCTGCACAAAGGCAAGGAATAATCTGTTCAGTGTCCTTGTGGATAGGGACAGAGATAACCCACTTCAACTGGTGCAAAGAAAATCTAAGTTAGGTAAGAAGTGAAACTTGTAACAGTTAAGGCCAGAGCAGTTGAGGGGTTAGCCTTCCTGAGCAAGCCTTGAAATCTCTGACATGGGAGATGCTGAAGAAGCAGAACAGGGCAAACATTTTTCACAGAGAGACTCAGGAGAAGCTGATTCTGGAAAGAAGACAAAAGACGGCATCTGTTTTTGCCACTGTGGATTTCTACAGTTGTCTCCAAAACCAGTAACTAGTATCACCAAGCAGCAGCACCCTAAGAAAATTCCAGCACACAACACAAATGAAGCCATGGTTGGGAGAAAGTTAGCCATTTAAACCTCTCTTGAAAAGTAGCAGATACTAAAGGGGCTTATGGCAAGGGTTTTATGCCTTATCCAGTCTGCAAGAGTAGTGCAGAAGGGGTTTGAAACTGCAGTTCAGATGTATGATTAACAGCATCAGCAGATCAGCACAGTTTTGCTTGAGTCTGAGGCAGAGAAACACAAATTTCAGCACAAGCACAGGCTGAAAACCCAAGTGTTCCCTAGCTTGACAGCAGAAGCCCCACACAGAACCTTTGCCAGGCTGGACAGGGGAGCATCAGCTCAGCAATTTCCCTTTTAACAGCTGTAACACACCCAGCACTCACAGAATATGCTGAATTGGAAGGGACCCACAAGGATCATCAAGTCCAGCTCCTGGCCCTGCACAGCACCATCCCCAAGAATCTCATCATGCGATTGAGAGCATTGTCCAAATACTTCTTGATCTCTGTCAGGCTTGGTGCTGTGACCACTTCCCTGGGGACCCTGTTCCAGAGACCAACCACCCTCTTGGGGAAGAACTTTTTTCTGCTATCCAGCATCAACCTCCCCTGACACAACTTCAGGCCATTCCCTTAAGTCCTGTCACTGGTCACCACAGAGCAAAGATCAGTGTCTGCCCGTCCTCTTCCCCTCACGAGGAAGTTGTAACTGTGATGAGTCTCCCCTCAGTCACCTCCAGCTGAACACACCCAGTGCCTTCAGCCACTTCTCACATGGCTTCCCCTCAAGGCCCTTCACCATCTTTGTTGCCCTTCTTTGGACACTCTCTAATAGTTTAATATCTTTCTTATATTGCAGTGACCAAAACTGCCCCCAGCACTGAATGTGGGGTTGCACCAGTGCAGAGCAGAGTGGGACAATCCCCTCCCTGGCCTGGCCAGTGATACTGAGCCTGATGCCCCCAGGACATGGCACTGCTATTCAACTTTCTGTTGACCAGAAGCCTCAGGTCCCTTACCGTGGCACTGCTCTCCAGCACCTCATTCCCCAGTCTGCCTGTACATCCAGGGCTGCCCCATTCCAGGTGCAGAATCCGGCATTTTCCTTTCTTGAACCTCATATGGTTGGTGATGGCCCAGCCCTCTAATTTCTCCAGCTGTTTCTGCACAGCCTCCCTGCCTTCCAGGGAGTCAACAACTCCTCCCAGTTTTCTATGGTCAAAAAACTTAGTATCCCTTCCAGTCCCATATCCAAGACATTTATGAAGATGTTGAAGAGCACAGGGCAGAGGATGAAGCCCTGCAGAACCCCATTAGCCCAATGTCACCCCAATCACTGTCACCCTTTGCGCGTGACCCATGAGCCAGCTGCTCACCCATCACATGATGTGTTTATCCGGCTGTGGGATGGGCATTTTGTCCAGAAGGATCCTGTGACAGACAGTATCAAAAGCTTTGCTGAAGTCCAAAATAATTGTATCTGCTGGCTTCCCTTGATCAGCCTTGATCAAAGTGGGTTATCTTGTCATAAAAGGAAATCAGTTTCCACCAGCAGGACTTTCCCCTCATGAAGCCGTGCTGGCTGTGACCAACATTGTCTTTCAGGTGTTTTTCAACACCTCCCAGGATAATCTTCTCCATAGCTTTACCAGGCACTGAAATGAGACTGACAGGCTTGTAGCTTCTGGGGTCCTCCTTCTTGCCCTTCGTGAAAATCAGGACAACATTCACCAGCTGGGACCTCTCTGGATTCCCAAGACTGCTCAAATACCATTGTGAGAGGCTGTGTGATGATATCAGCAGCTTTTTGAGGATTCTTGTATGAATCCCATAAGGTCCCACAGATTTGTAGGGATTCAGCTAGAGCAGCAGACCCTGTACATTTTCAGGGTCACCTGGGAGCTGATCATTCTCGCAGCCATGGTCCTCCAGCTCAGGGCACTGGGACCCCCTTGGTCCATCATCTCTGTTGAAGACAGAGGCAAAGAATGTGTTAAACAGCTCTGCCTTGTCCATGTCCCTGTTTGTGATGTGACCATCCTCATCCTGGAACTGGCCAGCGTTATTTTTACACTGCCTTTCACCATTAATGTGTTTGAAAAAACTCTTTGTGTTGTCCTCCACAATTCTGGCAGCTTCAACTCCAGCTGAGCTTTGGCTGCATGAATTTTCTCGCTACAGTGAGGAGCAGTATCTCTGTGTTCTTCCCATGTCATCTGGCTTTGCTTTCACTGGGCATACAACTTCCTTTTTTGCCTTATTCCCAAGAGGAGATCCCTATTCAGCCGAGCTGGTCTCACCTGCTTGACTCCTGACATTTGGAAATTGTTGCTCCTGTGCCCTTAGGAGAGAATGTTTAACAAGTAACCAGCACTAATGGACCCCAGCATCTGCGCAAACATTTTCTCAGAGGACCTTACTCACTAATTCCCTGAGCAGCCTGAGGTCTGGTCTCCTCATGGCCGGAGTTGAGGTTTTGGTGGCACTTTTCCTCCTGTCATCCAAGATTTTAAACTCAGTGGCTCTGTGGTCGCTGCAGCCAAGACAGCCCCGGTCTCCTCTTCACTCAGGAGATCCTCTCTGTTGACAAGTAGCAGATCAAGAAGGGCATCTTTCTGAGTCAGCTCACTTAGACATGTTCCATGAAGTTGTCATCCAGGTGTTTTAGGAATCTTCTGGCCTGCTGTACCAGCTGTGCAATGTCCCCAGTTGAGTTCTGGCAAGTAGAATTCCCCTGTAAGTACAAGGGCAGGTGACTTGGAAATGTCCCTGAGCTCCTCAAAGAATAATTCATCATAAGGGCAGAAGTCAGCCAGAAGTTTCCCTACTGGTACTCACTGGGAGTGGCAATCCAGTGGGTAGGGCAGGGTGTTCCTTAGCGAGAGGAATAGAAACAGTCACTTAAATGCATACATCAGAGCTCTTTTAGTGGGACTTAAAGTTTCAAGTCAAAAAATCCTCCCTCCCATGTGCTTTTCAAAATTTCAAAGTACATTTTCAGGAGGTAAAAAAGAAGAGGGGGCAGAAAAGGTTCACAGCCCTTTCATCCTCCCAAGTTTATTATTAATACCCCCCCAGTGGTGTGAATGCTCCCTATTTAGTACCGGTGACAACACAGTCTTCCAACTTTTCTGGTAAAAAATTCAAAATTCCACCATTCCATTTCTATTTGTTCTAGAATATAATTAAGGTATTTCCCCTTTGACTCAGTACTAAAATTAAAAGCATTAAGCTATATACTAAAGACATTTTCAGAGCACTTCTTAAAAATAAGTGGTTTCCTGCTATCTCCAAGCACTTCTTGATGCTGCAGAGGAACATAGTGACTCAATAACTCCACAGCACAAAATGCCCCAGATGGGCCTGACATCACCCTAGTAATAATTAACATTAAATGCTTATATTCCATTTTAGAATTAAATCACCGCCCACCACTGCTGCTGCTCAGTATTGTAGCAAAAGTAGGTTTTTTAACAAAGATGAAAAGTCTGGGCAGACTCACATGAGTGACAGTGCTCTAACTTCTTTTCTTTTTCTTTTTTTTTTTTTGTCCACTAAAGTTTTTACAGATAAAACCAGGGAAAGGAGAGCTCCACAACCTCCAGGTCGGCCTCTGACAAGACTTTTTTCTGTGATTTTTAGCCCACCTTTGAGATTCGTAACTTCTCAGAAGTAATTTCCCCACCCAAAAAAAAAAAGGCCTCCTAATAGTTAATAAGCATTGCAAAGCTTTGCACAGGTAGCTAAGTATTAACTTTGGTCAGTTTTGGTTTTTAACAACTCAGGTTTTAAATTTAACCATGCCCTCCCCTAATCACCATCTCAAAAAAAAGCAATAGCACTCAAAAGCCATGACAATCCCTTACCAAAAAATAAAAAATCCACACCCGCTGTCTATATTTTGTAGTTTTATCAATCCCCTTTTTTCTCTATTCCAGAGGAAACTGACACCCAGCACAGAAAACAGAGGTGGTCTCATACACTGATGAAAACCACTAAAGCTTGACCAGCAAAGGCACAGGCGAATACTACGTTCAGAGACCTCAGTAACTACATTTGAAGCTTATAGGTGCAGGGCTAAGTAAAACTATTTTGTTTTTAATCACTCAAAAATATATCCACCTTCAAATGCCCAACATGCTGCCTCCTTAGAGTTTAATTTTGGCCGAGAAGAGAAAAAAAATAAAAATAAGAAGCCGTGCTGAAACACTGAGCTTACAGCTCCCTCCAGAGTTGCTGCTGCTGGAGACAGCTTGGAAACACCGCTGCAAATGCTGGCAGAGCTGTGAGTAACTCCCTCAAATCTTCACCAGGAAGCAGAAACCTTTCTTAGCAATTCCCAGCCACTGTGACAATAACACTCTCACTGTCCCAGAGCTTCACTGCTGGGACCAAAGCTCCTACTAATGTATGTCAGGCACACATTGCACTAAACACGCACCCTTGGGAAAGTGCTCCTGCATACTGGTAGTAATAATTAGTCCGAAGAGTATTTACCACAACTCCACTGATAGTGGCTCTATTACTTTGCCGCATCTGGTGAGATAATCCCGTTCATGTATAGATTGGTTTCTCTAACAGACGTTTATAAAGCCAACAGATAAGCAGTAGTAAACCTGTTTTGCCCAGGTTTGATGCAGTCTCCAGCATTTATTGAGGCAGAGCAGCTCTCCTTATAGTTGGCAGTATCTCAGCTGCTGCCTCCAAAGAAAATAGTTGTAGATCTCCCATCAGGGGAGAGAAGTTCAGGGAGGTTTTCAGCAGTTGTTGTCTATAATACTTTGTCTATTCAGGGAGGTTTTCAGCAGCCCCCTCAGCAAACCCCCTTTGTCCTCACCTGTTTGTGCACAACACACACAGTATGTCTAGCACCATGGGAGCTCCACCAAACACTCTTACTATTGACAACAGTATTCCTTCAGTAACACCAACCAAAATGCAACAGCTTGAGTTTTCTGTACCAAAATATAAAGCCACTTTAGAGCAAAAATTGAATTCAGTTTTCCACTTTTTATTAAGGGTCACATGGGATATATGCAGCGGTTGCCATGGAAAGAGCTAGCATTGGGTCTTAAGGATAACATAGGTGAGGGTAAGGAAGCCATTCTGCAATTCCCAGCCTCTACTTTAGTGTGATGAAATCTGTGATTTCTGTTACTACACTGTTAACACTGTTGTGCTATTTTGCTATGTACAAACTCTTCTTTTTGTTAAACTTCTTTTATTTCAATGCACTTTTCTTTAAGGGAAAATGCCCAGTTCCCTGCAAATGAATTCCTCCTCTTCATTCTGGTTGTCTCTCCTTGCCCTTTAATCAGTTGTCCATTCCACCTTGGGCTCTGTGCAGATATTTTCACTTAAGCAAAGCTAACAATTGAGGACTAAAAGTGGAACCTTCCTGTCTTGGTGGCAAAGAAGTTTTCACTATAAATACCTTCTGGTTCACTTCTTGGCCCTCCCATGCTGGCTGTCCTGCTGACTGCTCTAACACACAGCACAGCTGCTTTTGCACTGCTACTAGGTGAGGTTGGAAGCCTGTGGAATGAAAAAAGGCTCAATAAAGAAGTGCAAATCAAGGGCGTACTCAGGACTTCTGTGTCTTTGCTATTTCCCTAGAGGCACACCAGGCTTTGCGAATCAAACAATTTATCGTTTTACTTCTCCAGGCAGAGTTTTAATAGTGCTAATACACCAGTGCTTCTGGTCATGCCCCAAGCAAGTGGATGTGAAAGCTGAGCTCTGACAAAGCTGGCTAGTTATCAGCCTCTGGCAAGGCATCACCATTCCAGGGGAGAGACTTGGAGCCTCCTTGCTCCAAATGCTGGGGTACCAGTGTTAAAAATGGACCCAAAAAGCTTCCAGGCAGGGTAAAAGAACCCGTGAATTCCAGCTGATTAAATGCCAATGTGTGGTTCCAGTCAGTGGGCTGAATTCTGTAGGAGTCCTGACTGACGGGGAGTGCAGGGGAAGTGGTGCACTGGAGAGCTGCCTTCTCTCACTGCACAATTAATCTGAAAAGGCCACTGAACAAAGAGCTGTCTCCCTGAAAGGAGTGCATTTTACATTCCCTGAGGGTACGTCTACTTCATGAGCAAGCACGTGCTAAGCTTGGGTCAAACTAAGAAACTGTCATTATCATTAACATTATGCATGTCAGCTCCAAGATTTCAGAGATCGCTCGAGCTGAGCTGCTTGAAAACCTTCAGGTTGTTTCAGAAGAGTCTCACAGACTGTGTGAGCTGTTGGGTTTTAATTAGACTGAAACATCCAGCTACAGTGAGTTTTGACTAGCTTTAAGGATAACTGTAATCTAATCAAAGGTTATGTTATGGGCCATCAGTTTGGTTTCATTCGTTAAACACTGCAATGGAAAGAAAAGCTTGTCTGAATTGCCCAGCTTTCCGAGGATAATTACAAACTCATTGTCTTAGGTTACAATATAAGATGTAACCAAAAGTATGTATTCTATCACCATCTTCACAAGGTGTTAAAAACAGGTGAGGCAGTGTTCTTTAGCTCTTCCATGACTCATCCCTGATAACTCCCTGGAAGGGGGGGAATTTCTCCTAATGGGCCATCGAGTCTCACAGCATGAGTCAGAAAATTACATCATCCCATGGTGAGATGCTCCAAGGGGGAGGAACCAAGCATTCCTACCTGGATATAATCTGAGGTTTGGAACACCACAGGCAGCCTTATCTACTGGATTCCCAGAGGACAAGAGCTACATAACCACCACTGGACCTTCAGAGGAAGACCAGATCCTTCTACAGGATCACCGCTTCAACAGAACCACATCCATCACTTCAACAGGAGTGCAGCCACCATTTAATCAGACTGCTACCACCAGCCTGACCCACAGGGTGTCAGGTTGTATTCTGATTTTCTTGGTATAAACCTGTGTTTCTGTGCTGTTGCCTTTATTGCAATTTTTTCTATTAAATTGTAATTCTGACTTGTGGGAATCTCCCACTGGTTTGTTTTCAAACTAGTACACTCCTAAAAATACAGCTCTAGATCCAGACAAATGGTAACTATTGCTTTGATGCCTGGATTGATCTTTTTCCACTTCACTGCTGCCATCTTCCTCATACAGATCATGAAACAGTTTAACTGGTAAAAGCAATTATGATATGTCTCTTAGTAAATTTTTAAACTATGGTTTTAATACTAAAGTTTAGTAAAAGTCAAGTTTAAAAGAAATAAAACCAGCCAGCCCTGAGGTCATGCTGTCTATTTACAAAAACATTATTTTTCTTTATAAAGAAGATTGTACATTACAGTATTAATAATTATTACTTCAATCCATGGCAATATCTGTGGTCTAATGGGTTATTCTGGACTTTTGTTACACACTAAGGAGAGCAGTGTGCTGCTGAAGAAGGCTTTCATAACCAAAGCTGCTTGCCATCCAGAGATCACATGGCACTTCACCAGTGAAAAATGCTGCTTTGGGTTTTTTTCCCAGATGGGTTTTAATAGGGAAAAAAAAACCAACCAAAAATAAAACAGTAAAGAACTTGGAATAAAACTTGGAAAGAGGATAGGGAGTGTCTGAACTCAATGTTTCATGGCATAGGAGGAAAAGGACAGAGGAAAATGCTCTGCCAGCATGAGCTGGAGATGAAACGTGTCCTGGGTGACACAAGCAGTGTCCTGGGACATGCACCATCCACAGGTGAGACCACGGTGAAGATTCAAACAGGGCAAGACCTATCACAAGGCAGCATGGTCCTGCATGAGGGCACAGCCAGCTCTGCTTTCTTTAAGTATTTTGAAGCCACACTTGAGTATTCAAGTTGGAATTCAACTATATTCAATGGAGGACCATTGAATTGGACCGTTAACCAACGAAGGATTGCTTTTACAGATTTAAATTGTAGCATAACAGTTTTCTGCTTGGATTGAA
Organism: Callaeas wilsoni; assembly: GCA_013398955.1. NCBI lineage: Eukaryota > Metazoa > Chordata > Aves > Passeriformes > Callaeidae > Callaeas > Callaeas wilsoni. The sequence continues at coordinate 40,254 of VWPU01021696.1, read as the reverse complement.
TAGAGACCCACAACAAATTCTCAAGGGTTTTTGATTGATACTGAACATGATGGTTTTTGGGAATTAATCCCTCCTACCTACGAACTTACATGAACGGGTACTGGGGAAGCCCAAGGGCATATCCTAGATGAGACACCAGAGTATCAGAGTACTTGGAAACAAAAGGTTCATGTTGCCCAAGCCCAAGTTGCCAGCATTTTCTTTGCAGCTATTCCTGGTTTGTTTCTTTCGAGAAGTAATTTTGCAAAATTAGTACTTGGGCATGGTACCTATTTGACAGCTTCCCATCTGCTGGCCCAATTTATATCCAGTGAAACTGCTAAATAATCAAGTTTTTATTGCCAGCCACATTGCAGTTTATATAGCTGTGGAAAAATGGGCTGAACTCAGTTCCTCTTTATGCTTCATCAACGAAAAAGGGTGCGCTGACACCAATCCTTTACTGCTATCCAGGGCAACAGGCGATCGGCTGCCCTGCAGATACACTGCACAACACACAGGTGGATTTATTTGCTCTGTTCAAGGTCAAAGTGTAGAGATGGCCAGAGGAAAACGTGTATACAGCAGGTATTTTACAGCTCTTACTCTAGATTATATTTATCCTCAAATCTTGTGCTGGCCTAAACCACAAACTACAGTTACATTTAGAGGAAGTCTACATTTGGGGATGGCAACAAGGATGAAAAGCGTAAGCAAAAGCAGCAGAACAGCAACAGGAGATAAGGGAAATGTCTGATATTAAAGGTGAGACTTTTAAATGGCTCTCTAGACACTCCATTTTTAAAGAAACTTCCCTGTCTGAGCATCCAGGACCACTCTGACAGTCACTCTTGCACCACCTGAGCTGGACCAAGGCCCCTTAGCAGCTGCACCCCACACTCACCCTGGGTTCCCTTAAGGGCTTGGACCCAGCTTTCCCATGGTAGAGTCTCAGACACCCAAATTCTTAAAATAATTTAATCTTAGTGCAATGACCAAATAACTAAATAACAACTCAAGCTGGTTCCTTCGAGGAGAGACCCCAAACAAAGGAACCCCTTGGCTTTTATCTCCTCAGTCTGAGCACGCAAGTCTGAGGTCCTCCAGCGCTGCTGTGTCTCCAAGTGTCCAGTCCTATGGCTGGGCCACAGATCCCCAGGGCCCTTGTTATACAGAGGGTCAGCATGTCACAGCCTCTGGCCCTGGGCTCCCTCAGAGTTTAACCTGCAGCTGCCCTCGACCTGCCTGCACTGAATAGGTTCTTTAACACTCATTCCCCTCCCACAGCCCCAGTCCTTCCTCCACTGCACCCAGAAGACGCACTTCTCTCCCTCAAAATGAGCTAAATTGACAAAGCCAGGAGAGCAGAAAATTCGTAATTTATGTGTCAGATAGGTGGGCCTGTAACATCTGGCATCTGCCAGGCATCAGACATGCTGTGCACAGAGGCAGTGGAGAACAAACCCAAGAGCTATGCTAGCAGAGACTCATGAGCAGGTCTTTGTGCTAACAGAATCGTAGGTCTGGTCTTCACACAGGGCTATATCCCGACAGCCTGAACTCCACCTCCATCCTGGATGGGATGTCCCTGTGTGGGGGCTCTGTGCAGCTCCCCAGCTCCTCCCATCTCCCTACGTGGCATTTTCTTAGTCTGAGGCAGTTCTCAGTCGCGTCAGCTTCCTGACATATTTCACTGTGCAGCTGTTCGAACACGCACGAAGGAGAGAGTAGAGAGACGGTGACCCCCAGCCACGCACCACCCCTGACAAGTGATGAGAGCAGGCAACAAAGGAGTGTGATTGCTTCTTCACTGTAAACCAACAAGGAAATGGGCATTTCTTTTCAAGATTCTTCAGTGCATAACCACTATTCATTTTTTAAATTCGAAACACAAAAAACCCCAAGATCCTCACAATGCTGTGCTTTTTTGCCAGTTACAGCCTCATCCCATCATTTCTTCCAGTTTTGGAGCATGGGAAGGAAGGCTGCACAGAGCCATGGGATAGTACTTAAAACTACTGGACACATTTAGAAAGCTTTTGGTAGACAAGCAAGACAACACATTTTAAAAAAAAGAAAGAAAATTTCCCAACATAATGCCCCCTCCAAACCAAACCAACTTAAAAGTGAAGCACGAAGGCTGTTCCTGTATGCTTTCAGAATTTGGGACCTAATGTTGGATGCAAAAGGACTTGTAATCAACAACATATACAGCCTCTTGTGGTCCTGATAAGGGTTTTCCAGGATGAGTTCAAAGGATTGTGGAATTTCTTTTTTTATAGAGATGATTCTTCTATACCCAACAGGTATTCCCAAAAAACAATGGCAGTGGATGCTGTGACAAAAATATGGTGGTAAACCAAACCTGGTAAATCCAAGGAAACCCATTACAGAGAGAGGGAAGAAAGGAAGGAAAAGGAAAGAAAAGGAAAAAAAAGGAAGAAAAAGGGAAGAAAAGGAAGGAAAAGGAAGGAAGAGGGAGGAAAAGGACGGACGAGGAAGGAAAAGGAAGGAAAAGGGAGGAAAAGGAAGGGAAAGGAAGGAAAAGGAAAGAAAAGGAAAAAAAAGGAAGAAAAAGGGAAGAAAAGGAAGGAAAAGGAAGGAAGAGGGAGGAAAAGGACGGACGAGGAAGGAAAAGGAAGGAAAAGGGAGGAAAAGGAAGGAAAAGGAAGGTACATCAGTGCAGTAATAGTCAAGTAAACTTTTTCTCAACAATCTTCTTGTATTTAAAAGAAACCAATTATACTTGCAAGTCACTTGCAGAAAATTTTAATAATTTTCCAAATATACAGCTATTAGAATGACCCTAAATATTACTAATAATTAAGTTACAAAAGTTGGTAGATAGCATAGTACAATGTTCTATAAAATAAACACGGGTAATAATAACAATACCCCCTGTGGTCCAAGAATGTCAGAAATTAGCAAATAAAATTACAAACACATACAGATCAGAGGAGAATGAGGAGTAGCTTTAGACATTTGGATCAAAGAAACTGAGACTAGACTAGACACATTCATCCATCAAGCATAATGAATGTAGAACTTTAAATCTCAAAAACTATTAACACAGCATCAGGTGCAATTTCACATGCTTTCATTTAGGTTCCTAGTACAGTTCCCAGAGGATTAAAGTGCCTTTGTGCACTGTAATTTCATTTAATCAGGTGCAACACACATTGTATTTGGAAGTTACTTTCTTTTTTAAAATGTGACCTAAGACATAAAATAACCACTTGAACCAATGTACACAATTCAAACTAAGGTATTTTGAAGTACCTTTGTTCTGACTATGTTACTGAATGTCATGTAACAAATTAAACTCCAAATCCACAAGGCCCATCTCCGCTAAACAAGACCATAGTAAAAGATACTTATTGAAACATGTTTTCTGCAGTACAACGCTTAGTTGGTTTATTTTCCACTTTCAAACATATTTGCCCTTTGGATGACAATTTTCTACTGCAGCTTCCATTTACAGATTGCTGTGAACATGAAAAACTGACATGACTTGGCCTGTGGCTATGGTGATGAATGCACTTCCCAGACAACGTCCTGTTTTAATCCAATGGATAAGCAGAGCACATTCTCTCTGTGGGACACCTGAAGATCTGCAGCCTTTGGATCTTACCCATAAGCCATTCTCTGTGCTACAGCACGGACCCAGTGTCCTGCTCAGGGCTCCTTAGGCACTCTCCCTGCTCCCTGCTGTACTACCTCCTGAAACCCAAACCTCCATCTGAACTGCAGTAAGGGAAGGAAAACTCCACACAGTTCAGCTGTCGCTCACCTTGCCCCCAGAACATCCTCCTCAACTCATGAGTAAAGAACTGTCACAAAGGCTACGATCCAGTCTCCCATTGAATCATGCTGTCCAACAGCACGCACTCCTGCTCTTTCAGGGAAGAGTGTATTCCCACGGTATTTGAGGCATTTTACGGTGTTTTTCAATAGTGGCACTTCAAGAGGAGTTATGGGACATAAGCTTTTTAGGAAATATTAATTTCCATCATTATGTCACCTGTGGCAAGGGCCAAAGGCGGCACTCGGGAAGAAACTGCATGTAGGGAAAAAACCCTAAAGAAATTAGGAGGATGAACAACTAGTCCTAACTTTAAACAGCAGGTGTGGATGTGAGTCTCCACCCTTCCAGTGTCTTCCTACATTTGATTGTGCTTCACACTGTGAAGTGAGCAAGTCACTTCAATGATTTTAGGTTCATAATGTAAACAAACACCTCTGCACACCTGACACGGCCAGCGCAGGTGATGCCGCTCCTTCATCACTGCTGCTGTTACACCTGAGAAGGCCCATTTTAAACTCTGCACAATCCAGACTCGGATCAGGAGCTCTCTGCAGCTGAGGAAGTTTTACTAGGGTTCTAGATTTGTGGCATGTTAACGTTACTGACAGTATCACATGCACTGAAATATTTCAAGAACATATGCACGCTGCTAATCAAATTAATGGAAAGTAGTGATTTCCTAATCTACTGAGTACTTTCAAAAGTTCTCCATGAAACGGTGAGATTATGGAAAAGAATGCTCTGGTTATGCATTACAGTAGAAAAAACCAAAACAGTACAAGTTTCATCAGAATCACAACTACGAATAAAGTCTCCAGTTCAGTTCATAAAACAAATTGATTAAATTAAGTATTTCATAGTGGTATATAACTTCCAATGTCATTTATACAACAAATTTCACCCATATTCAAAAATACATTTGTAAATCCTTTTCATAAAACTTTATACAACTCAAGTTCTCCTTAGGTAAGCTTATGCACAGTTCTCACATCACCTACGCAGAAAGGCTTCAGAAGCCTGTATTCTCAGAGTCCATGAGTGACAATGCTGCACGAGTTCTTTCTTTTTGAGAGTCAGCTCTGCTAAACTCAACTCTTATTGCTTAAAATCATCAGTTTCCTCACTCAGCAGCCCTAGCACCCAGCTGCACCACACTAGTCTGGGGCAGTGACCCACTGTTTTATGGGACAGAAACACCTACAAACCTTGCAACCATTCCTGTGAAGATTTCCATGTAACGGTTGCCTGTCCTGTATACTTTGTCCAAAGAACAAAAGGGGCATTGCTGAGAGGGAGGGAGATCAATCATCGAGAGCACATCAGTCCAGTGACCCATTGTCTCCCTCTTCATCTTCTGATTAATTACATATTCTGTTTAGTGATTTCTGTGAATACATCTCCAACTGTAATGGAAAACAACTGGCTCAGATACAAGACACTAGACACACTGAGTCTAAAATCTGCAAGAACAGTGTGAATATAAGGCCTCTGCAGGCTCAAACTCACAGCTGCTACTATGCCCAAACATCTCCATGGCAAGCTTTATTTACACAATTTCCAATGAAAAATACTGTTATCTCTCAAGCTACATTTCAAATTAACAGAAATACATTCGTAATAACTACTGGTACAAAAACCATGATAAAATTTTTTTTTTTTATTCAAAATATTCTGACAGGTTTACAATATTCCAGGCGTCTTACAAATACTGCCATAGCCAACAAAACAATCAATACTTAAAGAGCATTCAAACACCAAGGACATGTATCTTAAAGCAGAGACAGGAGAGTGCATGGTACTAAGTGCATACTAGTAATTTTCCAATAACTGCCTTGAGGAAAATGCCTCATTTCTCTGGTACAAAATGGATTAAAATCCAGAAGAGATGAATTATAGAGGACAAAAATGATGATGTTTAAATGTTTTTGCCCGTATTTTCTATAAAACCTTTTAACTTTATCATACAAGGCCACCACCAGTCTGGACTACTCTAGTGTTGACTACTTACAGGATAGAACAACAAAATCATAACAGAGAAACCAGTGACAAAGCAAACAAAACCACAAACTCTTTCTAGAATATGGCTTAAATTAATTCACAGAGAGTTTGGAATATATTAACTATAAGGTGCAAGAGAAATACCAGGTAGGAAAAAAAGTCCCTCTCTTCCTGGTACTTTCCCTCTCAGACTTCAATGTATTTCACATAAAATTTTCAACACACTGGTATTACCCTTCCCATACTTCTAAAACATCATGTCACTAAAAGGTTGGTTTCAGTCTTGAATGTATTGGCCAATATGAGCTCTAAAGTTTAAACCATGTAAATTCTACACATAGTAATACCCTGTTTCTCCCAATTAACCCAAGCTCTCAAACAGAGCTAAAAATTCAGCTTTATTTAAAACAGCACATTTACTTGAAAAAGTATGAATCTGTCATGTAGAAAACAGATGCCCAATGAAGAACTTGTCAAGATGTGTACACAGTTGAGTGCATAGTGCAGAACATCATACAGAGAGAGCAGCAAGGCCACAGGGTCACTAAGTCAACATGAAAAAGATGTATGTTTCCAATGACCAAATCCATTCTAAAACATTTTTACCCTGGAAATTAAAATCTTGCTCTCGGGATGGCAAGACTCCTCCATTCCCACTTTTCATACAGCTCACTGTAATATGCATGGCAGCACAGTCACCTACACAGCATATAGAAGAGACACACCAAAAATCCTTTGGATACATCATCATGATCTCAAGTATTCCATACAAAAGCTGAATTTTTCTTGTGAAAAGGAAGGAAATGGGAGAGCTTTCAAATTACACAGCTTGCCTGTGTGTCATTAAGGAAACCTGCAGTGGCTGCAGCCCCGGATGGGAGAGCCACAGCTCCACTGGCACAAGCAGTGGCACAGCTGGTGGCTCCAAGGCTGAATGATCTCTCAGGAGGCTCCTCCGCCTGTATTGCTTGTGGTTCCAGTCACTGCTCCCCAGCAGCAGAAGCATCAAATGCTCCCTGCAAAAATCCAAGTGGCTTACAGCCAGCAGAGCTCTGTACAATCACCCAAAACACTTGTTTCCCCATTCTACGAGTTTGCTTTTTAAAGCAATGTTGTTAGAGAAGGGCCATGAGAACAACAGTGAGACATTTCCCTTAATCACAGCATCAGACACTCCATTAACAGATTAACATAATCTCCTAGACCAAATTAGTTCCCGGAACATCTTGCACTTCCATTCTTTCACTTGTTCTTAGGAACAAACAGTTTCTCTAGAAGTTGTGCAGTTTAAGCCTGTTATGGTATTGTACTCCAGCATTTTCTTAGCACCTCAACACAAATTACATGGTAGCTCATCTGTGGTGAACACCAGCTACAGACATCCACGAAGGGGGAAGGGCTGAAAGAACAACAATATTGTCCCGTGACATAGAAAAGCACTTTGGGATGCCCTGGCTTCAGGTGAGACTGTTGACTCAGCACGGGATTTCTCTCCAAGCAGGGTTACTCCAGTTATTCAAACACAGTAAACACAAGGGCAGTACTGAGGACATCAATCCTGCACCTTACAACTTTCAGTCTATTTTCTAAACACCTGTTAATGGAGATGTGGCTCAGTGTCAAGGCTAAATGGGCAAAAATGTCATCTATGCTAAAGTCATTAGAGGAACTAACATAACCCTTGCTTCTGGTAGTCCTTGGACTTAAGCCAACCACATACACTTCATTATATTAATTTACCTATCCTGCTTTATCTCAAGTATCTTCATCCTTTCACACTTCCTAATTAACTATCAATATTTTTCCTGAGTGAAATTATAAAAAGTTAAACCCTTCTACCAAAAGTACAAAGACAAATAAAATATAGAACAATACAAACCCAGTTATACAGCATTACAAGTGCAGAAATTCTTCATGTTGTTGCTCTTTATCATTGGCCCCCAATAAAAAACATAGCAAAGAATTTAGTTATCCAAAATATTTTGCAGTACTGTGATCAGATTCTTCAGACCATAAATATAGCCCTCATCCCTTGTGTTGCTAGGAAACACATGAGCAAAATCGATCATTCGGACTTCGACATTTGCACTTTCCTTGGTCTCTGCTGGCATGTGATAGAAAACTTTTTCCAGTTGGGGTAGAACATTTCCATTCAGGTGCTCCTGCGTAATGCATGTGCTGGTTTTCCACACATTGTCTTGCTCTGAGTTTTCAACTTTTAGTGAGAGCTGACTGTGGTGCCTCTTCGAGCATGCCTTTTTTTGAAGTGCATAAAATTTAGACAAGCCTTTACTTACAGAGGCTTCAATTTTTCCATTCTCTGTAGAATTTATTACATGAATATTATTATTATACTCCAATACATCTCCACCTGATAATAGGCCTTTGGGCACTCTTCTCTTCTCTGCCAAGGTGACATCACTCAACCGCATGGTTGTCGCTTGACATGAACCTTCATAGACAAACAGCAATGAGCTTGCGTAGAAGTTGAGTTGTGTCTGGCCCTCAAACCACTCCAAAATCTTTTCAACCTTCTGAATGCTGGCAGCGACCACATCTTTTCTCAAGCAGTACCCACTGTGGAAAAACTTTGAGATGCCTGCAAGAAATACACACATTTCGCGATTATTTTCACTTCTGAAGGGAAAACAAACAGTTTTCATTTCTTTTGGGATGAGAATAGTTCTTATTTGAAGGAATAGACACCATTCAGGTAGTTTCTGTTCAGGCAATTATTAACCAAACCCAAAGTGAACCTAAGAACTCCGGGACGTTCAGTCACATCGCCTGCTGTGTCATCTACAGCTTGGGATTGGGTTGTAAGTAAAAGTAAATGTATCCAGTACGCAGTAAATGAACATGGTTCCTGCTCCCAGGTCAGTTTAGTAAGTGTCTGGACAGTTTTGGGCAGGGACTCATTAAATTCTCCATGCATAAACAGGCTCAAGCAACTTGTTATCATGAGTGTGTTCGTGTGTGTACCTTCTGTCCCTTGTGGGGTGACAGATGAGCAGGCGCCAACTAATAACTAGTTTGCAAAAATTATCACCACACAGCCCCACGATGGCAGCATTTTTATTCATTGTTAATGTAGAGCAACATGTGGATTGACCTCAACTGAGAAGTCCTTTGAATTGAAAGATGCATTTGTAGTAGCTTTCTAATAGAAGAGACACTTAGATATTCACAGAAGACAACTACAGACAAAGTATTTATAATAAAAACATGTAATACTTTAAAAATATTTCTATTTCATTATAGTTTCAAAGCTGCAAAGAAGTTGAATTCTAGAATTCTCTCCCCCTTATGAGTAGTAAAAGAGACACGACTCTATTAGATTCCTATAGTCTGCACTGCTGTTACAGACAACTGCACACTTGATTTCAGATTGACAGGTAGTTCAAATACTACAGGGAACAGCCAAAGACCCATCTGACACAAGGACAAAAAAGGACTTTTAAAACGGGAACACCCAGACTACTCTTTCCATACAGTTCCATAAATAAGTATTTAAATGAAAAAATCCAAGAGCACCAAGTTCTGACACCCCAGTTCCCTTACCGTCCTTTACTGTTTCCTTGGTCAAGCTCCTCCCGTAGTGCTGGTTCTGCGTCTCATAGCTGTCCGAAGACACGTGGTACACCTGAAAGAGGCAAGGAAGGGCTCCCTGTGTATTCTGAAACAGTATTTCTGCAGAGCAAGAGACACCTCACAGACAGGCCGCAGAACATTTAGCCCTCACAGTTTTTAAGTTTCTTACAGTGCCCAGCACTGCGCTGTAGTGCTCTCCAAAACTCTCCCTTCGGCCCTTGGGCTCCAAGCTACAGTGTTCCTGTGCTATGGACATCCTGGAGGTGGCAAAAAGCAATGTACCCACTACTTTTACATGGCCTTGAAAATCACTGCTGAGACCTGAAACTATCACACTCCTATCAGTGTTACTGTGGATGTTAAATTAGTAAGACGACAAAGCAAAAATTTCAACGCAATTATTTTGAGTTCTTAAAACTATAAAACTATTTAGCACAAGAGCAAAATAGTAAGAATTACTGTATGTGACCATCAAAGCCCAGCTCCATAAGACCCATCTGCAACTGCCAGCACAAACGAGGCTGCACTAAATAAATGGCAGCAGCCAAGCAAAAGCTGGTTCCAGCATCAACAGCAGTACTTCAGTTCTCATCTGAAATGGAGGCAACTCACATGGGTACAGTTTTGTCCATACCAGGAATTGTACAAGCTTAAGAACTTAATTCAAAACTCTCTCACATATAGACATATCTTCTCTCATACTGAAATATTTCCATAGCAGAAATGTGCGAGGCAGCAAGGTCCAAGTACAATTTGTTTATGAGAGTGTAGACAACATGTATTTGCAGAAATAATGGTGTTATCAGGCAGGTGGTTGCCTCTGGCCGGAACTCGGTGCTTGGACCTTGTTCAGATCACCCATCCCCGTGGTACCCACCCCAGCCACAGCCCTGCCCTGCCCTCCCTTCACTCCTGTAAAGAGAGAGGATCACACTGAAAGAGTCAGGGCGCACTGCTGAGGTGCCTGCTCCTCATCCCTCCTCTGGGCCTTATTCTTGCTGAAGCCAACAATTAAAGTCCACAACAGTGAAACAGCAGCAATAAAAAGGAATGGTACAGGAGCAGCAAATAAAAAAACAGAATTCCCTGTTTTCATTATGCCCCATCACCCCAAAATGTCTCTCCCCCATCCAAATCACAATAAATCCAGTATGATTACACAGATCCCTACCTCCTGTTTTGCAAAGCAGCTGGGAAGAACAGTCTCAAATAGCTTTTTTTTGACAAAAAATAGAAGTTATTAAATTCAGTCCTCAAGGAACTTAAATCATAGCGTGTAGAAACTGATTTTAAGTCACCAACCATGAATTGAAAGGGCAGTAAACAGTTCTCATTATTCTAAAAAATAAAGAGCTCTAAGTCTAAATGTTTAAACTCACTGAGTAGCAGAGACACTTTCACACTGTTAAGATACTTGGAGAAACCAAGGCCTCCATGTCTATTAACGAAGAAGGCCATAGCAGAGATGAGTTATTCTAAAACAGCATCTGACAACTGTGATTTTGGTTTCACAAGAACAGTAATTTTTCTCCACTTAGTATTTGCTGGGTTTTTTTCCAAAGCATATGAAAGAAGTACAGCATACGACACAGAAACCCAAAGATTCAGGTACCAAAGTAACTTTCAAAAACATACCAAATGTTTCAAAACTTTTTAAAGAGCTACAAGTCAAAGGCAGTTAAATAAAGAATAATACTGCTTAGAAAGAGAATCAATGACTACATGTAAGTTTTCACTACTCTGCCTTCATTTTAATGATACTAAGCATTCTCATGTCGGCCCAGGGGCAGTTTTCTGCAGACATCAGCACTGCAGCAGTTCCTGACTGAATTATCTTGTTTACAAGAACCTTATCTCTTCACAGTTTTTGTGACATGGGCACTAGCTCAAACGTGCTGATTAAGATCTGCAAGCTCATTCTGTTTTCCAAAGAAACGCTGGAACAGCACATCAGACCCTGTGCTTCTGAACTGGGCTTCCCAAGAAACCACCCCACCTCTTCTCATAATTCGAACAAAACCATTCCCCAAATGTCTTTCTATATAGCTTACAAACACCGAGGCAGATCTGCATGCTGCATTAACAGCACATTTTTAACTGTACAAAAGAGTAAGTGACAAAGCAGCAAGTCCCAGACTCACAGTATGAGTGTAATATATGTGTTTAACTGCCTTCTGCACTCAGGAGGCCCTCGGTCACCAAGAGGCTTGGCTGCAGTCGGTGGCACTAAAGGACAACAGATCTGCATAAACACAAAAACCATCTCTTACCTCAAGACTGCACAACTGCAGGAAGAGACTAGTTGAACATTCCTGGAAAATCTCACTCAAATACAGATACATTATGCCCCATTCTGAAAGCAAGGGAGATGAAAGCCAAGCTCAAACAGAAACAATCTCTCACCAGCCCGCTCCACCCTCACACATCCAAACGGAGGGGTGGCTGTGCTGGAGGAGCAGGAGACTAAAATCAGCTTCCTGTTTGACAGATCTCTTGCTCTACTGTGCTTTTGTTCACATGGTCACCACCCCATATCTGCTACTAACCCTTCCCAAAATGACGTTTTGCCTTTGAACCAAGCTTTTCCTGTATCCCTGTTGTTGCAGCTGTCTGTACAAGCCCATTTCGGTCAGATCAATGACAAGTCAAGTCAGATCTGTAACCTTAAGAGCAGCCAAGAAATTATTAGACAGGAAAATCACATTTCTTGTCCACCTGCCACAGCTTGTTATGTGTTTGCTCTGTATCCACTGGCAGGTTTTCCTGCAGAGTGCAAGACAAAGAAAACTCTATGAGCTGCAAAACACTGCCTTCGAGAAAACTCCTGCTTCATCAATCATTTTTATATATTCTTACTATGCAAGATCAGAGGTGTTCTGGCTGACAGTGCAAAGGCTTCTCCTTGTGCCTACTAGTAGATCCCACTCAGTTAGCTTCCTGCACAAATGGCTCTGGCATCCAGCAAGCTAACAGGTGCAGTTTACAATGAGCAGTAGTAGTGACTCTGTATGGGCAGCACATCAAAAAATCCAGACCATTTACTGTTGAAGGAAATTATCTTTGGATGTTCTACACCCGAACTTGGCTTTTGTCTCCCTGTGAGGTATTCAGTCATTGCTGTTTGCATACTAAAACAGCTTTTGGTACACTTTTTCAATTACTGTTCCTTCTTTTTTGTACCCTTTTTTTAGTTACAGTTTCTTCATCTGATGTTCCTGACTGATGGAAACCTTGAGTTAAAATAAGAAGTTGGTCCAGCACAGTCTTTAAAAAAGCACAAGCCTTGCAAGGTCTCAGCAGAGATACACAGTTTGGAAACCTTGTATCTTCAGCTTTAGGACATTAAACTGAAGGCAAACAGATATCAAATGTTCTGTAACGTTAATTATGGTAATTCAGTACCAATATCCATTGTAATACAGAATAATGTACACACTGTTCAAATACTGTGGCAACTCCCTGACTTCCAGAAAGTACAATTTAAATACATGTTAACTGTTTGGGGGAAATACTGCTGGCACAAATAAAAATCCCTATTCACTAACTTGCAGAGCTCTTTCACATCTGCAAAAAATATCTGCTACTCCACAACACTGAAACTGGGAAAAACAACCCCAACCTATTTTAAGCAGGCCCACAGAACACTACAGAGCACCTGGAGAGGGAGGATCGACTCAGCAACATGCACAATACGGACCTGTGTGGCGCTGACATTCCCATGGTGCCTGGGGAGCAGCTTCCTGCGAAGCTCCCAGTGCCCATCCCTGCTCCCTCGCGTGCCCCACGCAAGGGCAGCTTGGGATCTGCTGTCCTAAGCAAGGACGTGGAGATTCGAGATACAAGCTCTGATGCTGAGGCATCCAGACTTAACAGGGCCAAGGGCCGAGCTTCCCACCCCTCAGATTTTTCCATAAATACACCCACCAGTCGCATACAGGTAGGGGGGAGCGAGTGATTAGACGTTACACAGAAGTTTCTGTTTACAAGGCACCTCTGCACTCCTGAGAGCATCCGAAGGTCAGCACCCAGCTGCTACCAAAGCTGGAGCCCAGATGAAAGCGGGGGTAAGCAGGTGGCACCCCAACTCACCCAGGCACATCCAACACCAGCATCCACCCCCCAGCTATGCAGGGACCCTGCTGGTGCCAGGCCGAGACCCACACCCACACCTGGGCACCTTCTGCCTGTACCCCACGACTGTCCCAAGATAAATACATGTTTCCTTCATGCCCAGGTAACCCAGGTTTCTCCACAGGCCCTTCATGGGCCATGGTGCAAGACTTCAAGAGTTTCAACAAGCCTTACTTTTCTTTTTCAAAAGTAAAATAAAGCAAAGATTTGAATAAAAAAAATAACAAAGGGAGAATTTTTGTTAAAAAACGTTCTCTTATTTGATATCTTTGCTTTATAGTAATGCTCTCACATTACCACTGCTGCTAAGAGCACGCCCAGTTATCCAAACCCATTTATCTAAACATCTCATTCCCTAATTTTTACCTTTTTTTAAACTTAATTTATTGTTGCTAGACCACAGGTGATGAAAGTACACACATCCCTGCTTGCTGCTGCCTTGAAAATTCAGCACAGGAAGGATGCATGCCTCCTCTTTCATTTCCAAGACTATACTTAGGTATTATTCTGTCTATTTTGCTTCTTTGTTGCTCCGGACTACTTTGACTGAGTGCTTCATATGACTAAGTGCACCCCCAAATGTTCTGACAGTCAATATACAGTTTTAGTCAAGTCTGTACAGAAGTAAGTTGTAGAATGAAACTACGTTGAAATTTAGTCAGTGAAAAAGCAGACTATTAATCTCCTAAATAAAAGAAATTACAACACTGCAATTAAATCATGAACCATCTTAAAAATAGCTTAATACAGTAATTTTAGACTCCCAGAACTTCCACAAAGCATCTCATTAGAATAAATTTATTTTATGTTTCCTTTTTATGTAAAAGACCACCTGCTGCAGCTTGGAAGACTTTTTTTCAGGCCTTTCAGTTGGTTTCTTTGGGTTTGAGTTTTATCTATTTATTTATTCATTTATTTTAATGGATTTTTGTTTGTTTGTTTTCTTTTAGGTTTTGTTTTGCTTTGTCTGCCTGTTTTCTTAAACATCAAAGCTTGAATTAGACTTATAAATGTAAAAAACCCAGTTCTGGCAATTTTTTAGTGTAGAAGAATCTGAACACTAGATGCAGGATTTAATACTTCTATGACTTCCTTCCTAAATCTTGTTATTAACAGATCAGAGCTTGTGAAAATTATCACAGTACTAGAAAGAGTTCATAAAAACCTCATAAAATAGAGTCAGCTACAGTCAATTTCAAAATATCCTGCACAATGTGCTGTAGATTAGAAAATTCACTTGTAAAACCAGCTTTGATTACTTACATTATTGCCTGCATGTTCATAGGCACAAACAATAGAAGTCAATGATGGATTATACTGGTAAAATTACATAATCACCAGTTTGTGCTTTAAAAAAGCATTTCAGAAATATTTTGGAGTAAGTGAGATTGCAGTCAATGTCCTGGGAAAAAAAAGAAATCCTGCAGAATCTGGGAACCGTGAATCTGAAATGAGAGCACAGCCCACACGTTGTGCTTGTACTCGACAGCATGCAGAATGCTCTGTATTTAACACTGCCTGTGCTGCAAAGAGATTTCTTACCTGTTTGTATGTCTACTACTGAAATCATACTAAAATTTGTATTTTTGCTATTGCAACACTACCTGAGACTTCCAACTTCTATATAAACTCTAACTACTTTCCTAACAAATCATGTCCAGTCTGATAGAATCCCAGAATGATCTGGTTTCAAAGGGACCTTAAAGACATCCCAGTTCCAATCCCCTGCCATGGGCAGGGACATGTTTCACTAAACTAGGTTGCTCCATGTCCCATCCAGCCTGGCCATGGGCACTTCCAGGGATCCAGAGGCATCTGTTAAAGAAAGGAACTTCTCCACTAAATACAGAATTGTGTTTTTAAACAATGTTATTAAAATAACTGTGTTTTCTAAATGTATTTCCCATGCATTTATTCTTTCTATTCAGTGTGTTAAGGTAAATATGGGTCAAATGCCAGAACTGTGTACATAAATAAATGCTGGGCCAGACAGGAGACTCCTATTTTTAAGGACAAACCATACACACTTTATATATGAACAGATGACTGTTTTATATATGAACAGATGACTGCTTGTTTACCAATGCATAAGAAAAAGTTGTGCCAATAGCCTTTTGGGTAAAAATACACTGTAAATAGATTTTGGGGTAAAACCCCCACCTATAACACTTTTTTGCTTGTATCTTTTCATGACAACTTATACAATGGGTGCTTTAAAAAAAGCATAGCTACATTCTCTGTTTTTCCTGGCCCTCTCCTTCTTGCTCTTGTAAAAACTTACCAGGCAAGCCCACCTCCCCGGTAAAAATAACACTGAATGGAGAAATTAAAACCAAACCCCTGCACTTCCTCATTACATCATGTTTTGTCCAGCAAACAGGAACAACATTCATCCAGCACGTGAGCTGTTCTGGCCAGTACATATCCGTGTAGGAGTTTTATAGTATGGCCAGAATGCTGCAAAAATAAAGCAAGCAGGCAAGCCAAGAACACCCCATAATCAACAGGCAGTGAATTCAGACTTTGCCAAGTGCTGTGCGAGGGCAGGAGGAACCTTTTCAATTCTCTTTGGAAAACAACTTCCAAAATGCAATTGGGTGCCAAAGGCAAAAATCCAAATCTCATCTAGTTAAACACTGGATGGAAACTGCACTACTTGGGAGAATCATCATTATACATCCAGTCTGAATTAGGGGATCGAAAAAAATTCTGCAACAGGACAAAGACACAAATAAGTGACAATGTTAGAAACAATAGTCACAAGCATACCACAGAAGCAATCATTCTTTTTGCACTGTCACAAAACAAAGGACATGAAGCACATTGTTTTACAAATGAGATAAGAAAAGTTACGTAATGGTAATGACATCAACCAAATCCAAAGCTGTAATCTCTAACCTTCGTTTTCCATCCAAACTGTTTGGCTGTTTTTTGACTTAACTCCCACATTCTTGCTCATAGGCTTACATAATTACTAGTCATGACCACTATAATTTATATAGCAGCTTATCTCAAGGCAGAGTTAAGGGCTGGGAGCCTGGGCAGTTCTGCACAAAACATTACAGAGATATTAGAATTATCTTGAACAATGGTGCAATCTGGCTGCTGTTGTTATTGAACAGCAAAGGGGAAGCTTATCAGAGTCTCCAGCCATTTATGCATGTTGATGCAGAGCTTGAGGAGCCCTGGCTTTGTGTGTGAGAAGAAAAACAAAAATCTCACATCAGAAAGAGAACTCTTCCTGTACCTATCATTGCAGAAAAAACTACTTTTGAATTCCATCAGGAAGTCAGTGACATCAACACATTTCTCTTACTGAGGCACAAATGTTCTGCACAGCTTTTCTTTACATTGAAGTTTTAAAGTTGTCAATACACACATATTGACTCTTAGTATTTCTAAGAGTAATAAGAGTTAATAGAGACATCTGCATGCCCAATTAACCTTCCCTGACAGCTGTTCCTTGAGTGTGTAAATATCAAACAAGTTTCCTTCTGATGCAAAGCTTTTTAAAATGCAGAACACAAGCAGCTGTTCATGGCTATATGCATCACCTCCGAGAGCTTTCTTACTCTTCCCTAAACAGAAAAATTATGTAAAAATTACTTTTATTTAAAAACAGAGTATAAAGATGAAAAATGTGGAGGATACAGTTCATTATTAAATTATTAGAAAGACTAGTTCAGCATGTAAATTTCTGATGTAAGCCTGAAAGAAAACAAACACACAAAAATCTTCTTAATAATTTTAAATATATGTTGTGAAGAATTAATTGCAATTATATTCAGTTTTAAATACCCAGCCCCTCTCTTGTATACATATAGAGTGCCCAGGTTGCAAATAGCTTGCTCTAAGGGACACAGCCAAGTTAAACAATTGTTGTGAACCAGAGCAGTGTTTTGGAACAGATTTCACAGCTGATACCAGCACCACCAAGACATTCAGGTAACACCGTATTTATGTAAAACTCAAGAGGATTGTTGTTTGCTAGGAAAACCAGTTGTTGTACCTGGTATGGGACAAGAGGCCTGAGCATGAACTGAAAGTGAAGACAAAACAAGTTCTCACCCTCATTCCAAGAACCAAAAAGCCAATCTCCTCCATCAGCGGGTATTTGCTGACCTGCTGCTGTATCTTCTCCGCTGAAGCATACGGATCATAACTTTTCTGACCTATTTTTACGTCCATTATGCAGGGCTTATTAAACTTACGGGTCACATCTTCCAGTTTTAGATATGTATCTGTCAAAATACCGAAATTTTTGTTAACAGTGGGTCAAAGCAAAATAATTACATAGCTTCTGCTGAGCACCTGTGGAGGAATGCAAATAGTTTAAGGCTTAACATCACAAGAATTCTTTAAGAGTCAAATTTGTCTCTGAATGCAGACTAGATCATGGTCACTGACACCCACAAATTCTATTGCTATGAAAATCTAAACTCTTTCTTGTTTAGAAAATTATATACAGTTAACATGCGTTAACTTAGCATTCAAATTCAAATTATTGCCCAGATAAAATCCATTAGTAGCTTTCATTAAGTCATTAACATATCACAAAGAGCATTACTAACTGCATACAAACGCGGGTTTTGCAACCGTGTGGCTGGTTTTGCAATTCAGATGGTCTCTTGTGTCATGTTAAAAATGAAGTGAACATTTCAGTCCTAGCTTTCAGGGGCTTAAGTGCAGCTCAGTTTGCTTCTTTTTATCCCCACTTCCATCTGCACTCATTTCTCATGGCACACCTTTGGAGTAAAGGCTCTTGGAATCCTAGGCTGCCTTTCATCCATTTCTAACAGTCCCTTTGGGAGGGTGGCTGGACAGAGGAACCCCAAAAGTACTTGGAGTGCCTGAATATTTAAAGGAGTATCTAAAACCTGATGAAAATGATCATTACCAGCATGACTATTGACTATCAGCGCACAACAAGGAAATGGACTTCAGTACCCACCCGGCTCTCAGACAATTCTGCTTGGGAGACAGCTGCACCCACCTCCAGCCCTTGCCAGGACATGGCATAACCAAGGCAACACACAGCCTCAACACTGGTCTCATTCTTCGTATGTGCTTTGCAAATCCACCTGCCACCAGGCACAAACTTCAAGTCTGGTTTTCTTTCCAGTACAGCCTATTCCATAAATGTATTTCTTTGACTTTAATGCAGTCCGAATACAAAAAAGCATTATATTACACCCCATTCCTGCAGCGTGATCTGAAATGGGATTGTGAGAGAAAGCAAAACTAGCTCAAGTTTAAAAAGAGGCACAAAGTGCCTTGTTTGAAAGCTGTACAGACAGGTAACAAAACCAGTCCATGTCAAGATAAAGTGAACAAGCAACATTTCACTTACACTTAATAAGTAGAAACACTTCCTTTAAGGAAAATAAATGAAAGGGATTTTTACTACTTTAAGTCCTACCAAGAGCTTCAGTTTTTACACCATCATGATCAAATGTCCTAATTTCTCACAAAGTATGTATGTATTAATTTAAACAGGTTTGATTTAATCCTTCGATGCCTGCTTTCTGGATGAATGGAACTAGGCATCTTGTTAATGTAGTCATTTTCAGGAAAACATGTCAAACCAATACACTAATTTAAAAAAAAAAAAAAAATACTCTTCCACTAACTCACTTCATCAGCTTTCAATGTCCTTTGGGCTACAGGATCAAGCTAGCTACAGCAAAAAGAGTTTTATTATAGGCTAGCTCACCCACTAACTACAACTGCAGGAATACATCCAAGCTGAAATAACTCGTAGCTAACTTTGAGGAGCCCTAGGCAGCAAACATACTTGATATTTGCTCATTGAATATCCCCAAAGGAGAAGCAGGACAAATACTCTCCCTGCCAGGCAGTGTACTCTGTATCACCTGAACTGCAGGTGCTACTTTTACTCTTAAAAAGTTGTTATACAGAGGTCTAATTCAGTCAGATATTAGCACAGCTTTTGCAGGACTTTGGGAAACCACTACCAGTACCTGGGGATTACCATAAAATCTGTTAGCTCCCTCTTATAAAACCGAAAGTTGTAAAAATGTGTCATCCTTCTGCCTCTTTTTGCAGAAAATATTACAGAAATCACTGCAATCAACAGATTTGCGTCATCGCTCTGAAGCAATGCAGAAAATAACTAAATAAAGTTCAAGGTTTTCAGTGCATAGCTCTCAAAAGCAAAGACCCACAGGTTTACATGGGAGGTGAGGAAAGACAGTAAATGCAAAAAAATCTCAGAAAAGGGCTGCAGTCCTTCACCACTAACTCCAAAATGCTTTGGAACATGTTGCAAGCACTTCAAAATCAAACTGTTAGAAATACAAAATGATACAAATTGTTTAGATGCAATGTTTTCATCAACCCTAAAATAAAATCATATTATAAAACATCTATTTCCATAGGCACCCACGGGTATCCGCTGTCCTCTACTACAGCAGTCTAATTCTTGCTTTTTAACCATACAGCAACAACATTCAGCACCTCTCAAATACTTAAAAGTCCTAAATATCTGTCACTTCCTTGTTCCCCGTCCTTTTCAGATTTCTTAAACTAGACTATCTTACCGACCTTCTAAAAATGTAACGATAACTATTTTTTTTAAAATTAAGCATTAAATTACCTTTGTAGATGACATCAACCCTGGGAAACACTAATTATTTGGCAAAGCCTGTAAATTATCCAGAAATTTCTCATCTCTTTCACACTTTTTTGAATTAAATCTTTCTTATTAGCTAACTGCTAGCTCAGAATCAGGACTGTTATATCTGTTCAACACACCTCTCTGCTCTCACAAAGCTGTCTGGCCTTGATGGCAGAGCAATGCCACCCAGATAAAGCACCGTACCAAGTTACTTTTTCTCATTATTGCTTCAAACAAATGGATCAATTGTTTACACTCCATTTTTCCTGGCACTGTTTGGTGCTCATTTGCACTATATTCAATAGTCTAATGAAACAGCTCCCAAACCCACAAATATGGGTACATACAGAACTTTCACTTCCAGCAGTTATCCCTATGATACCTCCAAGCACTGAGACTAAGGCAAACAAAGTCAGGCCTCAGGTATCAACTGCTCTCCATTTTCAAGTCAGTTACTGCAAGTGTCTGAAGCTCTGACCATAGGTGTCCTTCTCAAGGGTATCAGGGAGTCTGCACCTCAGCTCAGGTAACTAGGGCGCTCTCCTCCCTTCTCCTTGCTTGGTTAAACAAAAACCTGCAGATTTTTCAAGCAATTCAGACTTTCTAAATTTTTATGTAGTGCCCTGCTAACCCAGTGTGCTTCAGGAAATGATGCATTTGCCATCTAAAACTAAATTAAATTAAAAATCCCCACAGAGGAATTCATGAAGGTTTTTATATTAAAGCTTGCATTGCTAGATAGTCTTGACCATACATTTTTGAGGATTTAAATAAATCATTCATCAGAGACTTGCCCTGCCCTTTTCTATTTACCAGTGGTAGGAAGGTGTGGCTTTACGTATTATTTACATATTTTTTACAGTCCCAAAGGAGATAAACCAAAAGACCACCAAAATTCAGCAAGTATCCATGGCATGAACCACTGCAGACTTCAGCACAGACATGCTGATGCATTCAATCCTTACTGGAGACAGAAGAGACAAAATCACTTGAGGCATCTGATTCCTTTTCATAACTTAGGAGACATCTCTCCTAAGACGGAATAAGGAATAAGCAGGGAAGAGCCTCAATTGCCTGTAGCAACAAAGGAAGAAAAGAAAGGTCTGAAGCTGGGTTGTATGTATCTATCCTGTTCTCAGGTTATTCAACAAAATTAGGTAACAGTACGAAATGAGCAACAGTGAAGTTACTTAAAAAAAAAAAAACATGGGCAACAACTAGGCAGCCACACTCAGAAAACTCAGCAGCAGATGGCTCCTACATCTTTATAGCAACTTTTCCACTTCTTTGTGAATAAACTCCAAATACCCACAACGCCAGTGAAGTTAAAGTTCAAATCTAACCAATTTTAGATGAGCTTAGGAAAACAGCATCTCACCCACCTCTACCTCCATTTCCTTTGCAGTAGCACTGGGTATGTGATTTCAGCAGAATAGGAATTCTTTTACAAATTGTATTGATACTGGGAGTCCATCTTTTCTGTCACATTTCCTACATTGTCATTTACACTTCATACATTTCACCCCTTTTAGCTAGCAATTTCATCCACTTACCTACTTTTTCAGTATAGAATGCTGATGTTTCTCCTTAAATATTTCTCTAAGAAATAAATTATGTTCTTCTACTTACAAACTGCAGTTCCTGATTACCTGTCACATGGAAACTCAGAGACAGTCACAAATCAAGTTGAGAGCAGTCTAAGTTTTGGTTTTTTAGAAGTCATCTATGACCAATTTAGTAACAATAGGAAATTACTGGGTTCACTACTACTGGGTTGTACGGAGCTGTGATCCCAGAGCCCGCAGAGCAGTGATTGCCAAGGGAAAGGTCAGGCTTCCAATGTCAAGACTGCAGCAAATCCACAAACATATCTTCAATCTACATTTAAGAACAAGATACACATACACTCTACTAACCTCCATCATCTTCAGCGACTTTGATTTCTATCATACTACACAAAGCTCATTAATACTACAGATAACAGAGTTGGCAGTGCAGTGTTTTGGTTGAACTGCTGCCACAGCTTTCTATGAACAGGACTCATGATAGTGCACAGCCTTTTCAAGAAGCAAAACAAACAAAATCAAAAGTTTCCCCTCCTTTAAACAGTTATTCCTACTGCCTATGTCTGAATGACTGGTGGCAATCTTCCAAAACCCAGCCCCTGGCGCACAGTGCTTTTGAATCCTCAAAGCACACGAGCAATGTGTTGAATTACTGTCTCTTGGTTAGACCACATATTTTCACATCTTAAGATCATACTCCAAATAGAAAAAAATATTTGCAATTGAGAGGGAATATTAAGTGAACTCCATGACACATTAAATTGTGAGGGAAGGAAAAAGATAGCTCTTGTAGAGCTATTTGAGTTAGTGCCAAACAGGAAAGCATGAAGGTAAATCTGAGCTAAGAAACTGCTGGTACTACCACAATCTTCCTCTCATTTCTTCCTGTAGATATTACACCACGTCTTTGAATACTGTCTTAGTACTACTTTGGAAAACAAGTCTCTCGTGTGACAGCAAAAGCAGAAGAAGACAGAGTTATTTTAAAGGAGCATGGCATCTAGTTTTGGTGCCCACGTATTTAAATAGACTCCATGGCATCCCTTTATTTCTGTGTGTTCCAGAAGCTCCATTTCCCCAGTGTGAATTAGAAAAGTCCCCAGAAGAAAATCTAGTTTCTAATACAACAACATCTATTTTCTCTTGAAGAGACAATCTTCCAATTGTTCTACCGAAACACCCTTTTCTTCCTGACTCCTAATGTTATACAAACATAAATTTTAAGACACTAGATCTTTGTTCCATTCAAACCAGTAACAGAGGATGACAAGCAGAACTCCCCACCATGGTACCTGCTGAAATAAGTGCTTTGGGTGGTAAGGCACAGTGATGGGATATATCTGCTGCTATATCTCCAATCTCTGGAGATATAGCAGCAGATTCCAGTTTGAATGCTTCCTCTCAGCCCCAGAGTATCCATCTTTCCTTTCTTCCACACTCACAAGGTGCTTCTTGCTTTGATGGCCTGACTGGACATAATCATGCAACCAGCCCACTCCTCCACCATGACTCCATCCAGAGCAGCAGCTCTGGGGCAACGTCCATCAGGCCCAGCTACTCAGAAAACCTCTGCTGTACAAACAGCCACACCCCATCTTCCCTGGGAGGAAGACTCCAAAGACCTAACCCAGCCACAGGACTGCAAACAGGAAGCAGTTGTTAGAGGGAACGTCAGTGGGTTCCAAAACAAGTCCATAAAAACCCTATGGAGCTCACAACTGCCAAAGATCAGTCTCCAGAAAATTTTTCCAGGAGGTTTGGATTAAGAGGTAAAATTAGAACAGTACCATTTGGTGCAGTAGGTGGTGACCAGACACCGAAGTATTTTGGCAGATATTCCCGCAGCTCCAGAAGAATGCTGTCGCAACAGTCGGAGTCATAAACCTGAAATAAATTAGGGAGGGTTGGAGAGATCATCACTTTAAACATTCATTTTTGCTGGTGGGGGAGAGAACACGTAGCTGCGTGGTACTTGGTAGCTGGCTGGGGTTAAATCATGACAACTTCCAGTTGTCCTGTAATTATACTTTCTTACAGTCTTTGTTTTCATAAGTCTAAGGTATTTACCTTACATTTAAAAAACATACAAGATGAAGATGATAATTATCACAGTCCAACATAAATGAGTGGCATCCTTTCTATGAAATTTTAAAGTGGCAAAGATGCATCAACCCTAAGCACAATTTATGGCTTCCCCTGAATAAAAATCTAAACTGTAATTGTTAACTTCAAAGCCTAGTTCTTGAAAAAGGTATTGACACAGTGTGTCATAGAATCACCGCAAGACAGTGTTCTTACATTTGCATTCAAAACTGTATAGGATTACTGCATCATATTATATATCCAAATATTTTAAATTTTTATCAGGTAAAGTACAGAAGCTCAGACTGGATAGCATTTTCTCATCTTCTCCGAGACAACTCATGATGCACCTACATCACACCGACTATGCACAATTCAAATATATTTCTTTTCATTTGCTTTAACGCTTTCAACATTTTTTTCAACTTCTGTAGGAAAAACAGTAACAGTCTGTAAACTGCAGCTTGCTTATATTCCTGAAGGAACAACTCCTTGCAGTTAAAATGAAGCTTTGGATACCCTTATGGAACTGCATGACTATTACCAGTTTGCAGCATTGCTAAGAGGGTTTCAAAACCATTCCCTTGCCCAGATTCCCCCCATCCCACCCAGTGATGTAGTTCCAGGTATATTGCCTATACCACACTTCCACGTGCTTTGTAGACTGAAAGATCTATATCCACACCAGCACAGGTTACAATGATTGTTACTGCATTTAGGAGCCATTTCATTCCACTCCCCATAGAGATACCCCAGTTGTGCTGCCAGTGGTGTCCTGCCACACAGCAATACCCACGGATGCTGCACAGTGACCGGGGCATGCTCAGGGTTCTGCTGTCACTGCAGCACAGCCAGAGCCAACTGCAAAGCTGGCAGCAAGGTAAAAAAATGTCAGGTGTTTACAGCTTTGCAGACTTGGCTCAGCTCATTGTGTCAGGTCACATTTAACCACAGTGGGGGATAGCTGGCAGTAGCAGCTACAAAGGGGAGGTATCACAAAATACATGCCTGTAGTGCTGTAACGTTAATACAACTAGGGAGAAAACACCTGGACCTGAAGTCCAGATGCTACTTTAGAGCATCGAGGCAAGCCTTGCTATCCTCACCAGTGCCAGTAACTCGAGACAGCCCCTCATGCAGCAGCAGTGTTAAAATTAGTTTATGTGAGTTTGTGCTAAATTTAGGCTTCACTGCAAAAATCTCAAACTAGGTAAACTCAAATCACCAGTGTGCTTTTAACAGAGGGACTCTCCACGCTAATGCAGGGCTCTTCTGGGCTTGCACCAGCCATAATTCTGACATCCTCTCTCTTAGTGGGCAGTGATCAAGAGCATGATACACCCATGCTAACTCTATAAGGTATTGAAATTTGACCCATTCCTTTAACCAACTCGTGGTATATAGGCCCCATTTAAAAGATCTTAAGGGAAGGGGCTGAATCCTGAAAGCTCAAACCCCACAAATATGTGCACAGTGTATTGCAAAACTCTAGGGTATGCCCAACACCACACCCTCTGCCACTACTGTTCCTATCTTAAGCACAGAGAAATTGCTGGGTGTGTATCCTTCAAGTCACAGTGTCACCTCGCAGGGCACTGATCTCTCTTCACATGCCATGGTTTGACAAGATGGCATGACCACTGAGGATGACACATAATTGTATGTTTAAGTCCAGCTTCCCTCCATGTTAGCATAAGCTAGTATGCTGGTACATTGTGCTCTAAGACAAAAAACCTTGCTTGCCCCCGTGATCAGTGTATTTACGCAACCTTTCTTCCCTGAGCCTCAGGGGTTGCCAGCAGAAGACAGTGCTTTCTCTGGAAGACTGCAATGTAGCTTGATCTTGCTCGTTTAAGGAAGAAAAGAAGCAGCTAAGGCTGGAAGAGAGGGAAAGATTAGCAGCAGGCAGATGCTGAGGCACAGACTTGATCACTGCTCTCTTTTATGACAATTCAGTGTTCCCCACTGTACAGACAGCAGTTTCTGGGCCAGCACTCCAAGCACTGACTGGTGCCATCACTTCATGCTGTGTACAAGTAGTACAAACCCAATTTTTGTTTACTGTGGTAGTTTATGGTCACAGAACCTTACATCCAAGGCAGGGCACTCCACTGTCCCCAGCACCAATGCTCTTTCCCAGATGTGTTTGAGGAGACCTGAGCAGCAGAAATCATCACGCCTTTACATGGGAGCAAGTGCATATATTTAGGTTAGGACCAAGAGGAGAGCGATGGAAAGCAAAAGTGCAGCAGATAACAAGGAGAAACACTGAATGAAACTGAAAAAATAGGCAAACATAATAACTCATTTACTTAATTTATTAGCAAAAGATTCTGAGAAAGTGAAATGCCAGGAGACTACTTCGGTTTTTTTAAGAAAGACAGGACCCTTGACTTACTTTTTATCACCAACACTAGGCAATTTAACTTTGCAACTTAGCAAGTAATCATGAATATGCTCCTGTGTATTTCAAATAGCAGGCTACATCAAAGATACTCAGATAATTTATAATGGGGTGTAATAGACCAAAGCTGAGACCAAATGGGGAAAAGAGCTCCAGAAGTAGTATCTTCCAAGTAGTCTATTCCTCAATATCCTGATATAAAACATTTTAAATGGAGACAGAACTCCCAATAATATATTTTTCAGTATCACTACTTTGACATAACAGAACTAATTGCATTCTTCTGTCTCTCAAGAAGTGCTCCCAGACCCAGTAAGAAACTCCCCTCATAAGTTTGACATAACACATACAAGGCACTTATTTGACCTTACTATAGACCTCAAATTTAGCCTGTAATGTATTTGCATGTCAAACAAGAATAAGCAACTAACAAAAATCAGAGGAAGTCACTTTGTGTGGACACAGCAACAAAACCAGACATTTCAGGAATTATGCTCTTTATGCAGGACAAAACCACTTCTACTCATTAGAATGGGGCCTCATAAACAGAACACGTCATGGGCATTTCTTCTCATTTCATACAACCTGGTAAAAAGGGGAGGAGAGGGGAAGAAGAAAAAAGAAGGAAAAAGAAAAAGAGGGAAAAAAAGGTATCCACTGGAAGCTGTCCATGCTGCAGGAGCCCACAGAAGGAATGTACTGCAGCAATTACCATGCTGGTGCAGACTGATGGTAGGTTCAGTCACTCAGAGACAGCACTGCCACAGTCCCACACACATTTCCATGCCCTCCCCTGCAGCAGTGACAGTGTATCGCTGGTCCCACCGTGTCCTGAGCACCTTAAGCTGGATCACTGCCCATGTGCAAGGCCAAGGCACTCCATTTCACCTGCCATTCATACAACTGCAGAATCACAGCATGTTAAGGGTTGGAAAGAACCTCAAAAACCATCTAGTCCCAAACCCCCAGCCATAGGCAGGGACACCTTCCACTAGATCAGGTTGCTCAAGGCCTTGTCCAACCCATCCTTGAACATTGCCAGGTTTGGGACACGTACAACCTCCCTGGGCGACCCATTCCAGTATCTCACCACCCCGACAGTGAAGAATTTCTTCCTAATATCCAGTCTAAATCTCCTCTCTTTCAATTTGTACCAATTACTCCTTGTCCTGTCCACTCCCGTTCCTGATGCAGGGTCTCTCATCAGTTAAGGCCCCTTGAGATACTGGAAGGTGCTGTGAGGTCTCCACACAACCTTGTTTTCTACAGGCTGAGCAGCTCCAACTCTATCAACCTGTCTTCACAGGGGAGGTGCTCCAGTCCCCTCAGCAACTTCACAGCCTTCTCTGGACCTGCTCCAACAGTTCCATGTCCTTATGTTGGGGACATCAGAACTGTGTGCAGTGCTCCAGGTGGCGAGAGAGCAGAGTAGAGGGGGAGAATCCCCTCCTTCAACCTGCTGGCCACGCTCCTTTGCATGCAGCCTCAGGACACAACTGGTTTCTGGGCTGGGAGCACTCACTGCCAGCGCATGGCGAGTTTTTCAACAACCATCACCCCCAAGTCCTTCTCCCAGGGCTGCTCTCAATCCCTTCTCCATCCCAGCTGTCGGTGTGTCTCGGATTGCCCTGACCCAGGTGCAGGACCTTGCACTTCTCTTTGTTGAGCTCCATGAGGTTTCCATTGCCCCACTTCTCAAGCCTGTCAAGGTTCCCCAGGATGGCAAGCCTTCCCTCCAGTGTATCGTCAGCAACTATATTCTCATATTACAAGCCTGTTTGGGTTTTTTTAATCTGGAAAATAGAATTCTTTTTGGAGACTGAATTTATTTTGTTTTTCTTTCAAGTAGGCAACCTACATTTTCCTCAATCTCATTCTGGCAGCTCACCAACCATATCTTACTTTTAAATGAACTTAAAATGAACCAAGTATGTTCTGTATAACATCAATACGTATTATTAAGTTGATCCATATTCCAAAACATTCATAACTGAAGTCTAAGCAGTATTTGATTCAGTCTGAAAAAGCACTTGCATGACCCTCCAGCAGAGCAGAAGCACTGTGCTGGGTCTTAATTCAATTTAACATACTGTGCACTTTACAACTACACATTTCCACTTTATTTTCAACCAGATCTACTCTTGGTAATGAATCGTCCTCAAAATCAGGTTGCTAAGAGAACTGGATTTTTTTTTCCTGCTTATTTGCATAGACTACTCAGTCCATTACCAACTCCACCCAGTAGTTCCACAATTGCAATAATGGCCTTTTACTGTTTCCCTTTTTAAAGGGTTTCTTAGATTTATTAAAGCAGGCTGTAGTTTATTCTGTGATACACAATCCTCAAAAGAGCAAGGGACACGGACACTCACCAGACCCTTCTAGTTTAGCTTTCTACTGTGTGGTGTGTTTCCTCCAAACCTGTTTTTGCTGCGAAGTGCAAGAACCACAAAAATCTGCCATATTTTCTAAATCTTACTGTCCAGTCATTTAATAGTAAAGTACAAAAAAATGTATTTCTAGAACGGTAGTAGGAACTCGGCAGATTCTTACAACTACACTTCATCCTTCATCTCTCTTAGACAACTTCTCATGTGAAAAAAAGATCTGAATACCAGCTGCCATTATTTCACAACTTTGTCAAAAAGCCATTTTCTTCTCATTAGTTAAGAATTACTATGTGTCCTTCCTTTTATTACTTATGCCCAGGCTCATGGTTTAGAGGCAATTTCACATGCTGGTTTGCTCATTTCCCCAGCAAAAAGGATCCCTTCTATACAATTCCTCAGCAGAGGAATGATGCCGAGGGCAGGAATGAACTCCATCAGAACATGCTCGCTATGTTTGCCAACAGGTAATTTGTACACTTCAGTACCAGTATCTCTGCTGTCAAAGAGGCAGATCCAGATGTACCAGAATGAGGCCCACCCAAAGATCCAAATGCAGTAGTAAGGACAGGCATGGGCAAGGCATTACATCTCCAAAATAAGATGTTGAAAATCACGCATCCTGTATTTTCGTACACACAAGACTGAAAATCAAAACCTTAGCCAGAGATGTGATCACAGGATAAGGATATTTTAGTACACAACAGCAGCATGATGGCCATCATCCACTCCTTTTTCAGCCAAGGATAATCATCTAAATCAAGAGTATAAAAGCACTTAACTGAGCTTACAAAATAGAATAACTTATCCTGAAACAAGACGTACTCTGCCTCCCCAATCCCTTTCCTTTCCTGTCAGTAGCAGAGAACAGTTTATAGAACACAGGCTGCATTATCATGATTTGTGCTATATAGGCTTAAAGGGAGCTGAGCCTTATGAGTCAGTTCTTGCAATTCTGTGCAAATTCAGGCCAAAACCCATCTTTCAGACTGTTGGCTTGATTTTATGCCATGGAGAGGGGGTGAAGTCACCACAAGTCTTCTGCACTGCCTGAAGCTGCTGGAATACTAATTAAAATTAGACACTGCAGAAAAGAAGCAAGCATTGAGCAGGAATGAAAAGACATAGCCTAGGAGCTGCAGCAGGTTATTGAGAATAAAATAAATAAAACAGTAAGGAGAAGATTACTGCTAATGATCCAAATGGGCACAATTCCTGCACGTTTCTTCTCTGTAACCCCAGAAGCACACGGAACTGTGGCTTCAGAAGTATTAACATAACTGGGTTTCACTAACACATTATCCCCTGGTTACAAACTCAAAGACTGACTGTTTAAAAAGAGACAGCAAAAGTTGCACAAACAATATTCATTCTGCCCTGTAAAATGAGCTAGTGAGTTCTTGACGGAAAGCAAAACAAAGACAGGTCATTGCCCTATGGAAGCTGCATTTCAATGCATCCAAGGAAACTCCAGAACAATTGCGTAGGCAACCACAATACCATTCCTTCCCAGCTTTCAAGTGCCTAACTCTCACCTAACCATTGTAAATTTCTTCCACCTGTTGGAGCTATTTGTGTCTCATATCCTGGCTTTGTTTTTAGGACGCATAACAAGAGTGAAAAATATTTTCTGCTATCTCCACTGCTAAGAACTTCCTTGCATTCAGATTCGATGTCAGCATGACTCAAACCCTGAACTCAAACTCAGACTACTGCTACAGCAGTTAACAGAGCCATCACTAACTGGGCACGGGTGGAAGATTTGTTAACCAGAAGAGCCAGGTGATTAGCTCAATAATATTTTCACAATGCTGTGTGGGGTTAATTAGCTGTCTTGGTTCACAAGCATTGGCCAGAGGTAAGAGGTTACCAGAGCTGAGCTGGGACTGGGAGAACCCTGTCCACCTTTTCAATCCAACTCCCCAAAATCACCCTTGCACCTGGGACAGAACTATCTGAGAATTCGGGTACGACTTGCATTGGAAACCTTACACCATTGCAGCTATGTTATTTGGAGCCATGACATGCCAATACCACTAGAACCAGCTATGACAATTCTGATGTACAGCAAATGGGGGGGGGGGAAAAAAAGGTATCCACTGGAAGCTGTCCATGCTGCAGGAGCTTTCTCAGGACAGTTTTCAGCAGGCAGCAGGAGGAGGGAAAACGTACTATACGTCCCTCAAGTGTCATATAGTCACCGCAGGAAAACTGAAGGGCAATTCAAATAAAAGTTTACAGGAACATTTATAGATCTGTTAAGCATAAAATCCCAGTTTATTAGCTGCTCCATGGGCAAACTTTAAACTTCAGTAGGCCATGTTCAGAACAGTTACACACAGTAACAGGTTTACAACCGCACTGAGTGAATGCCAAGATCAGAAGTGAAAGAGTAGCCACTTCAAAACAGTTCAGAAACCTTCTCTTGTTCTACTGAACATTAAGAAGCACTCCATCTCTTCATGCTTTACACACACCTTGTAGGAAACCAAAGTCACAAAAATAACAAATTCTCTCTTCCTCAGTTTTCATAGAATCACAGAACGGTTTGGGTTGGAAGGGACCTTAAAGATCATCTTGTTGCATCCCCCTGCCACGAGCAGGGACACCTTCCACTCTTCCAGGTTGCTCAAGTCCTGTCCAACCTGGCCTTGGCTACTTCCAGGGATGAGGCAGCCACAGCTTCTCTGGAGAACCTGTGTCAGGCCCTCATCACCCTCTCAGGCAGGAATTTCCTCCCAGTATCTCATCTCACCCTGCCCTCTGGCAGTGGGAAGCCACTCCCCCTTGTCCTGTCCCTCAAGACCCTTGTCCAAAGTCCCTCTCCAGGCTCTCTTGGAGCCCCTTTAGGAACTGGAAGGGGCTCCAAGCTCTCCCCAGAGCCTTTTCTTCTCCAGGCTAAACCACTCCAATTCTCCCAGCCTTTCCTCATAGCAGAGGTGTTCCAGCCCTCTCATCACCTTGGAGGCCTCCTCTGGACTCACTCAAAGAGGTTGATGTCATTCCTGTGCTGGGGACCCCAGAGCCGGAGGCAGCTCTGCAGATGGGGTCACACCCGAGCCGAGCAGCACCCCCTCCTTGCAGCCCAATCTCTTTTAGTGCCCACAAAAGCAGCTGCCCTATTTAAGGCTTAACATTCCAGCATCCTACCTCTCTACCAGACAACAGCTTCTGCAACGCTACATTCTTGAAATGACAAACTAAGGAAAGCCCTGTACTGGAGAGCTCTGAAATGCAAAGACAGAGCTATGCTGGCACAGAGGGCTCTGGGGTACAGCCTGGCATGGCTGAGACAGCAGCTCCACACCCAGCTAAGCAGCGGGTTACCTCATACAGTGGCTGCATTAACTTTTTCAAAGGACACTATTCTCACGTTTTTCAACTCATCTGGCTCAACAGATCACCATAGGAGGGCTGATAGGTTTCCTCCTTCTCTCAACACTGCTGAACTAAATCAGAGCATTTCAGCATGAGTAAGTGAGCCCTGGCATAAAGCACGCTGAAGCCAAATCCCAAAACACACTGAGGAGCAGGCCACTTCTGTGGATTTCTTAGCATGATTGCATAGGCAGCCTACCATAAGCTCACACTGCCTTTTACCAATTTAGTCTCTCTAATTGAAAAGACTACATTTTCAAACAACACTATTCCCCTGTTCCTACATCACTGTATACTGCTCCCTCCCTCCCAAAACCCCTTTAAAAGTAGGTCTCTGGAGTACCTTCACCTACATGTTCTCAGAGAGCATTGCCATTACACAGAAACAACTGATTAGCAGTGTAGATAGCCCTAAAATAAACACCACCCTTATACTTCAATTAGTTTCATTCTCTTGCTGCTCATATCTATTGAAAACAAAGTATTTTGTAGCTATTCAAGGTTTAAAAAATTCGTACGTTTTTCACACAGATAAGGGTACCAGAATACAAAGTAAAATACTCCACGGTTACGCAGGCGATGTTTGTAAGGAGTTCATGCCCTCAGGTGCAGAAAGGGAGTTTGCAGAAACAAAATTAAAATGTTATTATTTTGATTTGATAATTACTCAGATTTGCAGAACTCAAAAGCAAGTGGACATTACAGCTAGAAAGTCACACTCCAGTGAGAAGTTAAGCACTGCATAGTAAGCTATTAACAAACCAGTACAAACAGCTCATTGTTCTACTATGTTTTATCATAGAAGGTATTGATGATAATCTCGTTATGCTCTGTTTTTCCCCTCCCTCATAACATGTGGTAAGCCCCTTCCCTAGCAGTAGAGAACGAGACATAGTGCTGTAGTAGATAAAACTTTGGTTTACTTGGTGAGATAATCGCTTACAAAAAAAACCTCTTTTTTTTTAACTGCTAAAAGGAAAACACAGTATGAGGAAAACAGAAAGGCAACCTGACAGCAGCCCGAGTAGGAATCACTTCAGCAATTTTCCAGATTTGACGGAGACCTGTGAAATTCTTCCAAATTTCAGATGACACCCACTTCTGAGCAAGTTTTGGATCACTTATTAGTATTTTGCGGTACATGTCTTGCTCAAGTTTCCATTCCAAAAGGGAAGCCCATTTTGTTTGGGCTCTATTGCTAAGTACTTAGCTTCATGCTCAACAGAAAATAAGCCATCAACAACAAGCAAAAAAAATCTGATTCACTGATCCAGACTTTTACCTCTGTCATGTTCACACATCGAGCTGCAAGCAAATCCAGCAGTTTCAGAAGAGAAGACTTTCTTGGTCCAAACAGAAGATAATACCTAGCTGATATCACATTAAATATATCACAGTTCTAGTCAAACTTGTCTCTTAATGCCTCATTATCAGTTATCATGACACATTCCCTGCAGCCTTCAGCTCACAAGCACTAGGACTGCACACTGAAATACCACTTCCTGGTTCTTGGAAGACACTTCTGCTTCAGATCTGCGATAGCTGCTCTCCAGCTGACTCATGCAGCTGAAACTGAGACAGGCTCATCTTCTTGCTACCACGAACTACAGAGCTTCTCAGTTACTTCACATGAGGAGGTGTGCTGTTCCAGAAGGAAAGATATCCCCCTTGTTTCTGACCCAGGTACTGGGGCAGTAATTTTCATTCATGCTAGTATAAGGTGGGATGCAAAGGGAGCAATAACTCACCTACCTAGAGACAAAACAGTTCTAAGCACATATGAAAAAACAGGAGCAGAAATTAAAAAAAAAAAAAGTCACAATTAATCCACATATACTAATGGATGAACACCTGCTTTAAACTCACTAACCAACCTGCTGTTTTGCCCTAACAAAGTGAGAGCTTGAGACTCATCAGTCTTATTTTGCTTGTTTCATTTCTGCACTGCTTCTCACCATCTCCTGTACCTGGCCACCTTTCAAACAACTCCCTGTCTCAAGGAGCAGTAAAATTCTCCATCCCTTGATCTCTGGAGGATCCTCAGCCTTCTCCAAGGTGACAATGTCTCTTTGATTATAGCCCACAACATGGGCGGAACTCAGTCACAAAAGCAGGGCAGCCTTGCTGTTGATCCCATTGCTTGTCAGCTTAGTCACCTAAACTGCCAGAAGACTACCAAGACAAGGAAGTTTTGCCATCATTTAAATAGGTCAAATCAGTTCATAAATGTCCAAAAAGCACCATCATGGTGCAAGGTAAATGGCAGGAATGGAAAGAAAGGCATTTCCCTTTTGGCAGCAATGAGCTATTGGATCAGCTCAAGCTGCATGTGAAACTGTACCTTACCCTGAACCTCCCAACCCAGAACAATTATCATCCTATAACAACAATATGCAGTGCTTAGATGTCTGTAACTCACATTACACAGTTCTTGCCTGAGAGCAAACATGATAGCAGTTAATCACTGAAAAGCAACAAATCCCCAAGACCTTTCTCCTGTACTTTCACCAGCACAAAACACGTATTTGCTCTCCTTCCCTTCTCCCACTAAAAGGCCTTCTTGTCCACACACAACTAATCATGTCAACACCTCTCCCTTTCTCTGTTATTTTTCAAGAATTGTCCAGCCCCTTTCCAAGACGGCTTATAACCAAAATTCAGTGTTGGAAGCAACCCAGCAAGGCCTTAGAAGACCAAAAAGAAGCTTACTTTGCAAGTTACTAGCATTGAGACCTGACGTCTTCACAGCACAGTAACAAGCACACTAGCACAGACATGTCCTTCTCAAAGGCTTGGCCCAGAGTCTTGCTCACGGCTTGTCACACAAGTCTAAGCTTAAACAGGCAAAATTATAAAGTCTCTGATGTGAAGAGCTCACGTCCAAGCAATGCCTGAACTCTTACCTCCTGGCTTTAGGCAGGGACAGCATGTTACTGTCTCTGCCTGAGGATTTCACAGCACAGTAAGTAGCCTGGTGCCCAAAGGAGTCTGTTCAAGCTTTCTCCTTCTACTCAAGTTACCACTCAGGCTGGACAGGATATTTCTTAACCTCATCTCAATGAGAGTCACAGAGAAACTCAGAAAAATATTTACATTTAACTGTCTCCTAATAACTCAAGAGCTGCTTTGTCCCATCATGAGAATTATCGAATAATGCTAGTATGCAAACACAGTTTACTTACAGCACCTTGCTTTGTTTATGTGAGACATTTTCACGAAATCTGCAAGGTCTTTTGGTAACTTAAATAAATACCTTTCTAGGGAAAAATAAACCAACCAACCAAAATCCAAGCCAAACCCTACACGCAGAGGGTCTCAAGACTCCTCTTACACCAAGCATCAAGATTTCAATAGTTCTTTGTACCTAATAAGTCATGGAAAGGCATGGCATATCAATCTGACACAGGAAAAACACATGACAGACTATCACAGGCAGGTAGGAGAGAACAGGTTCTAGAAATTGTTTACAGGAAAGCAGCTTTCCTGGTCAGCACTTCTTAAAGTTACTGATAAAGCAAACTGAAGATGAGCAATAGGAAAAATACAACTGAAGTTAAAACAACTTGAGAGTTTTGATTTTTATTGGTTTTTTAAAGGAGCTGAGTGAATACAGTGAATAGAGCAATATTTCTATCAGTAAACCAGGCTAGGCAGAAGTGTAAAACATGCTAAATTTAGATGTAAGCAATTTTGAGAGACTCAGCTATGTGAGAAAGTTGGGATCAAACATACAACCCTTTAAACATAGACAGGAGATAAAGCTTTTCAATAAAATCTTAGATGCTGTGAAAATTTGCTGTCCCATGAACAAATAAGCAAGCTTAAATCCTGTGAGTGAAGTAGGTCTGGCATGGGGACTGACATGCAAGGAGCAGAAAGTTCTAGATACCATGGCAGGGTATTTAGGCTTTCCCAACTGCAATGATAAGGATGTACTTCTACAGGAAGCACATCCCTCATTTCACCTGGAGCAAGCCAGCCTCCTTCACACTGTGGGACCCTCACCTTGTTGTAGAACTCTTGCTCCCTGGGACCACGAGGTGGTGGCTGCAACTGCTTCAGGACAGTCCCATCTGGATGCTGCAGTATGCCTAGAAGAGAAGCATTTCCTTCAGGGCTTAGTTTTAAGAGGTACAGCTTTCTTTTTGCCTTTTTTTTTCCCCAGAAATAGTGACTTCACCAAGGACAGCCTATTGAAAAGCTGTACCGCTTCCTCTGCATACACAGCAGAGACAAAATTGTCAGCTCCTCCACATAACCCTTAGCAGAGGTTTGCTTGCATTCCTCTTATTTCTAGCCGTTGAATGATTTCCTGGGTGTAGTTCTGCCCAAGGCTAACACAGTACTGGGATTTGACATTAAAACTTCCACCCCCAAAAACCCCATCACTAACTGAAAAAGATTACACAGACACTCCCTTTTTAAATAATTCATAAATTGTTTTTCAATAATGCCAAGATGTTAAAGGAATACCACATTTAATGCATTTCCCACTACTAGAACAGAAATAAATGTCCTGTGGATGTACATCTCTACTAGTGGCACAGAAAGGTCTTTACTACAAGAAGTAGCACCCCTACAGAACTCCAAGCTACCAGATGCCACTATTTGTATTACCCATAATTACAGTACAGAATTTCATCTCAGCCAGGCAACACCTTCATCAAGCCTGCAAAAAAAAACCCTCCAAACTACCCTCATGAAACAGCCTTATGACTCTCCAGTCACCAGTATTTCTGAATACCTGCAGAAGAAATGCAACTGAGTATCCAAGAATACTCAAGAGATGGATGTAGGCAAGAATGGAGAAAAGTAACTGCATTCCTCTGAAATGTGTTGTATGATCAAGGGAAAACCAAAAACCCACTTCTGGAAAGAAAATTTTCTCCCAGGATTAATTTCTAGCTTTTCAGACAGTAATTTATTTTGCTTAGAAGTGTAGCAAAAATGTCAACTGTATCCAAAATAGGTTCTATTTTCAACTTAGCACGTGAGAAAACAGAAAAATGAGCCAGGAGCTTTGTATCCCAAAGAGAGTTTGCAGTTGTAACAGCAATTGTGTTTTTCACCTCTTAAAAACCGTTATCTATGAATGGGCTCTGTTGTGCAGTCTTGGAAACTAAATAAAATCTTTAGAGACCAAGATATTTACTTTAAAACAACCATCAGACTTAGAATCGTTGTTTGAATAGTTTGCTATGCCAAAGATTTGCTTTTAACATTTGCATAAAACAGCTCTCAAGTCATGTTTCTTGCTTAAAGCTGGATTTCATATACTTTCCAAAACTAGAAAAATATTGCCACACGTGCAGACTACCACAACATCTTCAAGACACAGCAGCTTGTGCTCCCCCTCCCTGTACCCCTCTGCACGTGCTGGAAACCACTCTGCAAAGAGCACCGAGTACTTGAATGGCACGTGTTCTATATGTGAATTGTTAACAATCACAACATCAAAGTAAGTTTTATAACACATGCTCCTCAAAAATCTGCATTTTGGCTTTGATAAGCAGACAATCTAGAAGGCAGAAAGATCACACAAAGATCCCTGGAAGCAGAATCCATACACTATTGGGTTGATACATATTACTCGAAGAGTTTAATATAAACTGACATCTAAAGTTCCCTCATCCTCTGCATTCTTGACAGACTAGAGCACCTACTGCACTACTCTGTCACTGTGACTGGGGCAGGCCTGAAAACCAGAGCCATGCTTCAACATTCACCACAAAGATGTAAACTCCATAACCTTCCCTCTGATCTACAACACGAAGCAGAGATACCATCACCTGCAGACCACACTAATATCTGGATGTTGATCATGGGTTTGTTGTAGGCTTCCCGGGATTTTTCAGCACAGATAGGGAATAGGACTGTTTCAATATATGAAAAAGCAACTTGAGTTCTGTTGATTCCTCAGAAATGTATGTTGAAAATAAAATCCTGAAATATCTCACAAACATTTCTCTCTGGCTGTGGATGCAAAGCTTGCTACCATTCTGAAATGAGCAAACAAGTCACTCTGAAGGAGAATGGCCCCTTTAGCTACAGAATTCCACTAATGGTTTGAAGACCCTCAACATTTTGCAGGTACAGGCACCAAACCACAGCCAGGTGCAGGAGGCTCTATAAGGTGACATACCTCACCAGCTTCTGTCTCTCTCTACTTGCCTGTGGAATTAAGCCACAACCCAAAGTCGTTACTTTACTTACTACACACGATTTATCTGGGGGAAGCACTACTGCATTCAACATTCAACAAAAGGGCAGTCACAATGCACAGAAGCCTAATGTCTACACATGCATGCAGAGAGGCTGTGAGAGGCCTTTCTTTGCAATGCAGTAACAGTCTCAGGGAACAAAGGGAAAAAGGAAGATTCTTCAGGAGGAGGGAACCCTATGGCAAAGAAATTTTACAGTGTACTTTTACTAAAAAAACCTAAAAGTTAAAAGTACTTTGGATACCTTCAAGTCCTCTGTCTGTTTGTATGTGGGAATAGAAGAGAAAATCGAGTTACAAAAATGAGAGCTGTGAGTACCAGAGCAGCTCTGGTCTTCAACATAAAACAAGTTTCCAAGACGAGATCATCAACCGTGGTGGTACCTCTGCAGAAAAGTCTTGGTCTTGCCCATGAGATGTAGTGGAGCTAGCTTTATCTAACCCATTGGAGTAGCACCCAAAATATAGGTGATCACCTGTGCTGTTTGATCTAACTGCAGCAAGACTGATGTGCCAAAAGTGAAGTGAGCCTTTTTTTGCCTGATCCCACCTCATGCTATGATATATGAACATGGAACACATACACCTTCAAGGATCCAATGCACCTCCACCTACATTTTATTGCACCATCTGCAGCTAGGGCAAGGGACAAGAATTACTTTTCTGTGGAGATTATCAGCAGCAAGACATACCATGGAAACAGGCTGTAGATAACACAAGCTCATAGCACCCTTACTGCTGTAATTCCACTCACTGATGATTGAAAAGGTTCTGAAGTTCAGCCCTTGGCAGGGGCAAAGAGAAGAATGACTTTTCTGTCGAGATTATCTTCAACAAGGCACACCATGGATGCAGGCTGCAGATAAGACAAACTCACAGTGCCATTAGTGCTGTAATCTCACTCACTGATGGCTGACAGGGTGCTGTAATTCAGGCCTTGGCCTATTCAGCAGGGGCAGTTCCTCCCACCAGGGTTCAAAGGCAATATGCCAGCAGGTACCTATTATAGCTACTCTCAGAGGGGACACTGCAAGTTGAATGGATGTGTACCTTCCACCTGGCTGAGAGGCAGGAGTTACCCAAAATACGACGTCCTGGAAAGGCGAGAAATGCCACTTGGCAACATTAACTTGGCTGCTTGCTTTGGCACTGACCACTGCCTATGCTAAAAGGCCCCTTCATCAGAAGGGCCAACACCTCAACATGGAATTAAAATAGAAATTTAGAGCTGGTGGAGGCATACTTTAAAATGCTGTATCCTCATGTATTTGTATTATTAGATCACTTCCTAGCCATTGCTCGGATTTATCTTCAAATAAACAAGCAAATAATAGCTTAAGTTTCTGGTGGCCACAGGTTCAGGTGGTCCCGTTACATAAACCACGTTTCTGACATATGTTCTGAGAGAATCAGCATGCTGTTACCTAAATTCCCACTTTTTAAAAGGTGGGAATTGAAGCAGAACGGCAGAAGTCCTTCGGTTTAAGGGTTCCTGATAACTGTCGCGTCGCGACAGACTAATGCCATTCAGGAGAAGCACAAGAAGAATGAAATTTGGCAGCGGTAACACCGCTCCATCCACGGCCTGTGGGCAGCGGGGAGCTCGACCGGCCCCCCCCCAGAGCTCCTCAGGGAGGCCCCGGTCCCTCGGCACTGCCCCAGGCCCCAGCACCGACCTCCCGCGCTGCTGCGGCACCTCCGGCGGACAGGTGCGGGCAGAGCCCGGCGGTGGGAGCTCGGGAACGGCGACGGCGTGTCGTGCCCCCGGCGCCGCTCCCGCCCGCACCGACCCTTGCCCCGCCAGCCACGGAGCTGCCCCTTCGCCGCAGGGGCGTCAGGGAAACCGAAGCCAAACCCGCCCCGCCACAGCCGGTCTGGGAGAATTCAGATAAACGGAGGATAGGGTGGGGTAGGAAGAACCTCCTCATGGGTGACCCGACCAGGCCCGCGGCCCCCTCCCCGCGCCCGTAGCCGCTCACCGCCTTTATCCTTGCCGTACATGTGCCCGGCCACCTGGTGCGAGAGCGGCACGCACCCGTTCAGCGCCCGCCGCCGGCCGGCCCCCGCCGCCGCGGGG
>VWPU01021693.1:0-26853 GCA_013398955.1 Callaeas wilsoni | reverse complement strand
AGCGGCGGCGTGCGCCCGGCATGGAGCGCCCGGAGCTGGGCAGGTACCGGCGGGCGCCCGCCGCCGCGCTCGGGCCTCGCGGTGGGGATCGCTGCTGTCCTTCGCCTCCTTCCCCGCATCCCGCGGCCGCCGGAGCCGGAGCCGGGGCCGGGCTGTGGCGGCCGGCTCCCTCCCCTTCCCCTGGGCACAAAGAGGGAGGGGAGGCGCTCCCGGGGCTCCGAGGCGCCCGGGCCCGCGGCCGGGGGAGCGCGGCGGCCTTGGGCAGCGTGCGGCGCGATCGTGTCTCTGTCCCGAGGGGGAGTTGAAAATTATCTAACACCCGGTTTTGTTCCACTGAACATGTCTTTTTCTCTACCTTTTTCTTGTTTTCCCTTTGTTTTTAGCATGACCTGAAAGGGGGAGGGTGGGAGAAGAACAAATCGTGAACTGAAGGGAGGGGAGAGGAACAAATCGATACTTTTTCCTCGTGATACTAAAAATACTTATTTAAATGTTCTATACTATATATACATCAATAACAAAAAAAAAAATATTTCTGAACCCACGCAAGAAGCCTGACCTAAAATATATGGGAAACTTAGAGGTAAGGGTAAAACTTCACTTTCATCTCATTAGCAAGTGGTTAGAGGACTTGTTTGTGGTACAGTGCAAATTTTTTCTCTGTTCAAAGGGAATTATATTCCCTTTACTAGAAGGAGACTTTATATACACATAAAATAAGAAGGTCTGTATTACAGGAAGACATCTGGTCTTGGGTTAGACACTTTCACATTTTTCTTACTCACTCTGTTCTTCTGCTCTGTATGATTAAGCTTTTATTACATTATGAACTGGATTCTTCAAGTCTCAGTTTCTTATGTGTTTCCCAACGCAAATCTGAAAATCAGTTTTGTTTAATTCATTAACTGCACAAGTATTTTATATAAAATTGAACTCTTCCAGCAGAGGGTTTAAGGTATTCCCTGTACTTTGAAGGTCTCCCATAGCTGTGTTAGGCAACTTCCCCGGGAATCTGACAGACCTATGTTCATATTTAGTTATATTTATTCTCCTTGACTCAGGATAGATATTTGGTTTTAAATCAACATCTTGATCACAAGACTGTGGGTTCTTCTGGCATAAGTCTGATTTACAGTGGGTTTCTTAAAAACCCATTGTGTAGTAGGGAATGGTCCCTTCTTTTAAGAAAATTAAATTCAGAATCATTTAGGTTGGATAAGACCTCTAAGATCATTGAATCCAGACGTTAACCCAGCACTGCCAAGCCCACCACTAAACCCTGTCCATAAATTTACACATCTACAACTTAAACACCTCCAGCGTGGTGACTCAGACAGTTCCCTGGGCTGCCTATTCCAATGGTTAACAACCCTTTCTATGAAGAAATTTGTCCTAATATCAATCTAAACCTCCCCTGGCACAACGTGAGGTCATTTCCCCTTGTTCTGTCACTTGTTGCTTGAAACCAACCCAGCTTCAACCTCCTTTCAGGTGCTTGTAGAGAGCGATAAGGTCACCTGTGAGCTTCCTTTTCTCCAGGGTAAACACCTCCAGCTCCCTCAGCTGCTCCAGACCTTTTCCCAGCTCTGTTGCCCTTCTCTGGACATGCTCCAGCACCTTCTTGTAGTGAGAGGCCCAAAACTGAACACGGCACTGAAGGTGTGGCCTCAGCAGTTCCGAGTCCGGGGGGACAGTCCCTGCCCTGGTCCTGCTGGCCACACTATTGCTGATACAGCATGCCATTGGCCTTCTTGGACAAGTATCTCTATACCTAAAAATTATTTGGTGTTTTTAATTACAGTTCTGAGATGATAAAATTATTTCCTGAAAATCTACTGTTCACAAAGTCCTTTCTATGTATTTTTAAGGCAGTAGAATCCATGGACAAGAAGGTGGCTGCGTAGGTAGAAGAGAGTGACAGAATAAAGCAGAAACGGGTGTGAGGGCTGTATATGACTAATAAATGTGTGCAGGGAGAGAGCTGTCTATGGAAAAATGTCTTTATGCATAGAAGGAGACTGAAAGGACCTCTGTGTATGTGAACACTTCCACGTAGAATAAGTGCCATATTTGTGCTGGGATCCAGTGTGTGATAACTGGGCGACATCTGCCACACAATTTGTTAAAGCTGTTTAATAATCTGCATAGTAACGAATGCTGTGTGTATTCTTAATGCTTTATAGCCCTGAATGATTCATCCATTCTGTATCTTACCAGATCAAGCAACTGACACCACAAAAAAAGATCTAAAATTTGGGAAACTTGTGGAAGTCCAGAGAGCTTTAGCTCAACATGCGTTGTAAATTGTTGGTCTGTTTGATAGACAGTTTGCTTTGGGAAAAAAGTTTGCTTTGCTACAGTGTTTTTCACAAAAAAAAAAAAGAGAGAGAAAAGCTCTATGCTTCCCTTACAAATGCTGTGTTAATTCCAAATCACAAGAGAACTTTGCTGTGAATGTTGGGGTTAACTCATACCAGCTAAGCAGCCAGACTGCTTCCATGGTGTGGACAATTTAGTGCCTTGTTAACAGAGTCATCGGAGAATGTAAGTGCAGTACATGCCAGCCTTGTTAAAGCTTGATGTTTATGTTCTGTTTGGTACATCAGTACATTGTTGATAAATCATTTCTCTCTTTCTCCCTAAGATACTACACATATCTTCAGCAAGCTCAAGCATTTTACTCGTTTCCGTTCCATCAGATGATGACTGCAGTGCCCAACATGGAAATGATGACTGAGCAGCCGACTCTAGAGGGCATTCCAGAGCCAAACATTGCTCAGGAGCCTCCAAAAGGTAGCCTGACTGGGCTGTGCTAGTGAGCTGCAGTGTGGGTGATTGATTGGGAAAAAAATATTGCTCTTAAACTGCTTCCTTGGACCTATTTGATTTCCTTTTCTTGATGCTCGCTGCAGAAGTATTGGTTAATTGTGTTCTTTAAGGAACGTGTTCTAACAGACAATTAAAAGACAGGAAGTAAATTCATGTGAATGTGTGCACATTGTTCAGTCTCACACAATTATCTTGTTCCAAGAAAAGCAGAATTTTTTTCAGTAGGTAAATGCATCATTTGAGCTTAAGTCATGGGTGTTAATATTATGTTAGAGAAGGTTTTTTTTAAAATTCTGGCTTCAAAATACTTATTTTTTTTATTTTCTGCAAGAGAACTACAGTACAATACTGTTTATTTGAAATATTTTTGTTTGAATGGTTGCTTAGTTTGTTGTAATAATCACTGGTAGGGAATTAGTTACTAAGAATTGTTTCGTTTAGTGTGGCTTATTTGAACAAATATGAACCGTTGGAAAGTGACACTGTTCTACAGCTCAACATTTAATGAACATAAAGAGAGATGGAGAGCAATCTCTGGGTGGTCATGTCGTGGCCAGTGCCTGTGCTGCTTGAATCTCTAAACTTTTAAGAGCCAGAAGATGAGGAAGTTTCAGGTGTGTTGTTGAAATTAATGAATTTTAACAGTAAACTTACCTCTTTGATTTCTTTCTGTGTCCATACAGTTAGCCGAATGTTTTTGGATATCCACACTGCAACATTAGAAATGTACAAAAAGGATATTTGTTGTGTGTTTCAGAAGTTAAAAAAGGGGGGAGGAAAAGAAAAGCCAAAGCAACTGAGCCAAAGCAACCCAAAAAGCCTGCTGCTAAAAAAGAAAAACCAGCCAAATCAAAAGGCAAACAAGAAAAGATCACAGATACTTTTAAAGTCAAAAGAAAAGTGGACCGTTTTAATGGTGTATCTGAAGCTGAACTTCTGACCAAGACTTTGCCTG
Source organism: Callaeas wilsoni (assembly GCA_013398955.1). Classification (NCBI taxonomy): domain Eukaryota; kingdom Metazoa; phylum Chordata; class Aves; order Passeriformes; family Callaeidae; genus Callaeas; species Callaeas wilsoni. Next base: position 23,069 of record VWPU01021693.1, on the reverse strand, counting down.
ATATTTTGACCTTTGATCTGGACATTGTGATAGTGAGTAACTCAGAGTTACAAGATTAGGTAGAAAAGTCTTGTATTTACTTGTTATGATTTACACTCTTTCTGCTTACTCATCTATATTGCTTATATGGCAAGATCTTGCAAGATAAAGTACATGAAGTGTTTCCTGTGTGTAGAGCTGCTTTGCATTTTCTGTTCAAAGCCGTATTAACTTAGTCCTAATTTCTGAGAAAACTGAGGCTCACATTTAGTACAGATTCATGAGAGACCGTAAGTGAGTGCTTTATTTCCTGGAAGCTCTGCACCCTCTGAACTGCTCTTTTGACATTGCATATCTAAATGAGGCACTGCTGTAAAATTGTCAGTTTTCTTAAGTAATGATGGAAGGTGCCATTAACACATTTTTGTTTATTAACAGTAACTTAGAATTGAATAAGCATCATTACTGTAACTTGATTAAATTCTTGACTAGCAAGCCATGTTGTCATTGTTAAAATGGACTGGTATCTTTGTAGATTGGAATAAACCCTGGCCTGATGGCAGCTTACAAAGGACATCATTACCCGGGACCTGGAAACCATTTTTGTACGTTTTTGTTTTCCTTTCTTCTTTTAGCATGTGCAGAACTTTGTTAGAACTTGTGGCATTTTAATTAAACTAGTTCGGTTTTTGTTTTTCTCCTGGGTTTTGGTTTATTGGGTTTTTTTAATTCTGAGAGGGATTTTTATATGCTAAATAGGAATTCAGGATGTCAGCAGGTTCTTTCAGAGAGGCCCTGTGCAAGGAGAAGCAATGGCAAGATTGTAAAAGAAAGCTGACACATTGTATTTGCCATAGTCTTTCCCCCAAAATCCATATTGATCACTGCTTATGTGAACCACAAAATCTAAAGCTCTGTACTGAGCTTTTAGAATAACAGACTGGTTTCCAGGATCATGATGAGGAATTCCTGTTCACTAGGGGCTTTCTGCCCTCTTGGAGGAGGTAAAGCAATATTGGCTATTTTAAACCTTTCTGGATAGGGCTATAGTCTTCCCAAATTAACTGATACTTTGTTAAAGTAGAGTCTTCCTTTAGCATTCCAGTACTGCAATAATTGAGTGGGTTTTCTGGTTCTGTTTTCTTTTCCTTGGAAAAAAGCAAATGCATATCCATCTTCCTACTTCACAGGGAAATGTCTGTTCATGTCTGGTCTAAGTAATGAACAGCTGAACCACATGGATGACCACACCTTGCCACATAAATATGGGATTGGATTTACAAACATGGTTGAAAGGACAACACCTGGAAGCAAAGACCTCTCCAGGTGGGGCAACAAGGGGAATATCAGGCTTGTTAATGAATTAATAGTTGTGATTATAATTTTGAGTACTTTGTCTTTTAGCAAAGAGTTTCGGGAAGGAGGGCGAATTCTGATGCAGAAGCTACAAAAGTATAAACCTCGTATAGCAGCTTTCAATGGAAAATGTGAGAACTTTTCCCTCTAAATGAATTTTTTTCTGTCAGTAGCTTTTTTTTTCTTCCTACTTACCCTATATTTTCATTTTAGGTATTTATGAAATTTTTAGTAAAGAAGTTTTTGGAATTAAAGTTAAGAACTTGGAGTTTGGGCTGCAGCCACACAAAGTGCCAGATACAGAAACTGTAAGTATTGAGACTGAGAAACAAAACCAGGGCACTCCATTTTGATTATTTAAAAACTAGTGAAGTCTCAATCTTGCACACACTTAGGATAACACCAGTTTGACCAAAGTACAAGAGGTGTGAAAGGCTTTTACTTAGATAGAGAAAGGGGAGTAGTGCAATTTTCGGACACGTCTTTAATGCAGCTTCTTCAGACTTGCAGCCTTCTTTAGAGAAATGGTGTGTTGTGGTTAGTAGGTTGGTGCATTCTCTGAGGACTACCTAAAACACAAGTATCACATGCTTGCTTTTATGATAACTTTCATCTGATCCCCTGTGTCCAGTTCCCTGGGTATTTGTATTACTGGATTTTGATACTGACCATGACCATGCAGTGCCAAAGTGGGGAATAAAGAACAGCAAGTCCATCCGGGTGCCACTGCACACGACCCTTCAGCATTGCTGGATCTGGGCATGCCCAAGCGCTTCCATCAGACTGCGTCTCCTTAAGCTGATTTGCAGTTTGAAGTTAGGTTGGATGCTTAAGATAAAACAAACAATTTGATGAAGAGTGCATTAGTCATAGACATCTAGTGCTGGAAAATATCTCAAGAGACCAGCTATGTATCATTAGAAAGTGGTTTGTTTAATGTGTTCTTATAAACAAGTTAAAGCAAAAGCAATTATGCTACTTGCCAAGGTAGCTTATTCTAAAGCTTCATTACCTTGTCAGTTCAAAAGTTTGGATTGTTTTTCTTCTTATTTCTATCCTCAATTGCTAGTGCTGCAAGTTTCAGCTGCCTTTCTCTAAAGGTGGAAGTGTTGCCATTAGAGCCTGAAGAACCATTGGATAAAGTGCTTGCTCCTTAAGGAGCTCTTAAGGACTTCTGCAGTAGATGTATTTGTAAGAAAGATAAATAATCCCCTTTACTTGTACTTGTTCATAAATACTGCATGGTAATAGAAGTATTGAATGCAGTTTGTTTTTCCTGAACTAACTTGATATCTTTAGTTAGGGCTCTTGGCAGAGATAGGAACACTGAGGTTGGCTCCAACCATACTAACAACAGATTCACAGCCTGGCATATGTGATGCAGATGCACTTGGCCAGAAAGCCAGGCTAATTAACCTGTGCTGCCTCCCTCACTGGTTTGGGCTCTTTGCATGCTGTCACATACTCCTCTATGCCCTGGCTCAGAGCTCTGCTTGTTCAGGAAGCTCTGGAGTGTGCTCTGCTCTCTTGTATCACACATAGGTACTGCTTCTCCTGCAGCACATAAATAATTGGTGAAAATTGTCCACACTTAGCAGCTGGTAATCAGCCCCTGTCTTCAGGGCAAGGCAGGTCAGGAAAAAGAAAAACTCATTTTAGCCCCTTCCACAACCTCCTGTGGCATTAGCTGAAGTTTGTACAAATGGTTTAAACAGTGAGTTTAACTGTTCAGTTGTTCTGAATGCACTAAGTATTAACTCCTAGCTCGGGGATCAGTAATGCTGTTTTTCTTGCTCTTTGTCTCAAGCTCTGCTACGTTATGCCATCGTCCAGTGCAAGATGTGCTCAGTTTCCTCGGGCACAAGATAAAGTTCATTATTACATAAAGCTGAAAGACTTAAGGGATCAGCTGAAAGGCATTGCACCCAACACAGAGGTGCAGGAGGTGCAATACACATTTGACTTGCAACTTGCACAAGGTATCGTGGTTATTTTGTTAACACTTCATTAAAATGTAATGTAGTGTACCATACAACTAGCAGTTTCCCAAGCAGAAAGAAATAAAAAATTTAATGGGAGGAGGAGAGATGTGTCATCTTCTCTCAACTGTGTAGTATAGAATTACAGATTCCATTCTCTTTAGTACAGCCTAAATTATCTAAGGGGAGCAGGGATTATCTTGTACAATTTGTGGCCCTTTTTCAAGTGTTTTCTGATAAAAGTGCTCTTTGATAATTTTTATTCTAAATATTAATGCTTGAGGTGCTCTATTTCTGCAGAGGATGCTAAAAAGATGGCTGTCAAAGAAGAAAAGTATGACCCAGGCTATGAAGCAGCGTATGGAGGAGCTTACTGTGACCGTGCACCGTATGACGCTGAGCAGTGCAGCTTCTCTTCAAATGGAACTGGTAAAGTGCTTGGGGCATTCAGTCTGCAGCCACTGCTGGGAATAAGGAGCCCGTGGTGTCAACTGCTTTTAAAAACGGTGTGATTTTTGTTTATTCAGCAGGAAGCAATCCACAGTACTGTGAAGGGTCGTCCTTCAGTGAAGTTCCTAATGGACAGTGGATGACACAGTCCTTTGCAGACCAGATTCCAGAGTTCAATGCTGGTATGACACAGGAAGAGGAGGGAAGCAGCGTGTAGGAGCTGTTCCTTCTCGGCTATGCACACATGCTGCAGTTTTAATGCAGTGATCAAGATTGGTACCTCGGTTCTCCAACTGAAGCTTTTGAATAGTATTTTATCTCCCCTAGTTATTTTATTATAGTCCAAAGTAAGTGTGTGGTAGGCTGAAATCAATGAACTAGATAATTTTAAGGAACTGTCCAAACTTTTTAAAAAAAAGGTAGCCCTTTTTTGTATATGAGTTTTATATTTAATGTATACCATTTCTTGCAGTTTTTGACAAATTGCTTTCTCATTTGTGAAGATTTCTTTGGGGTGTTAATTTTATTCCATAAATGGTAACGTGGTAGTAACAGCAGCAGTATACTTTTTACTGATGCCTCAGTATTTGGATATCTCATAATACTTTTATATCCAGAGGGGAAAATGGAAAGTGTACCCTTATCTTGTGAGTGTTGTTTTTAATCATGCACAGTTAAGGAAATTGTGCTTTTTAAGCCTGCCTTTTACCATCTTAAAAAGTATAGAAAGTTGTGTTCTGCAGCTGTGAGTGCTGTCTTCTGGATGGGACGAGAGATTCTCCAACTGAATTCTCCAGCTGATTCTCTGTCTGTTCAGTGAGTGGACCATATTCAGGATGAAGGGAGTGAAGATATCATCTCAAGTCACAACACTGGGGAGGAAAATTTGTGTCACACAGGACAGGGCCTAATTATTCTAGCTGAGCTGTCTTAGGATAAGGTTTCCATACCACTCCATCTCTTTCCCCCTTAAATTCCAATGTAAGGAACTGGAATTCCTTAAAAAACAACCAAAAAAAACCCAGCAGTGGTAGTTCTTGAATTGTGTGGCAATTAAACTCTGTCATTGCCGTGTGGTTAGTCCCTTCACCTGACCTTTAGCAGGCCCTTTGAACATGACAGAGAATTGAAAGACTGCATTCTCTTTAAAAATCATGTACAGCTATGTTATTTACATGATGTACAATTAGCACAGGGTGAAATAGATTTGCAATTTAGCAGTTTTTAACATTAAGTTCTCTTCAATCTCTAGGACCTTAGACAGTGTTCCCTTGATTCCTTTTAAAAATACTGAGTTGAATACAGGGGCAGCTGTTCCATGAATAAGAAGTTGTCTGTAGAAACTATAACTCTCTTCTGAGGAACTTGCCTAAATGATACACATTTTTGGCCAATATTAGTGACTGAGAAAGAAATGAGATTCCATCCTGGTGCCTAACTCTCATCTTGTTTCCCTCTTTTACCATGTGAGGAAAAGATGAAGTAAAAGCAATAAGCTGATCAAAACACTAAAGTTTTGATGATCTTATGACAGTTGGTGCTTCACATACTTGAAAACAGATACAAACAAGTATCTCCACACTCCATGCTGGTCAGAGATTCCTGTACCAGTAGGATTTATCCTCTCTTCACAGCCAGTGACAGTTGTCAGTTGTGTGTAACTGGTTAGCATAGGTTCTAATCCTGCTGTAACAGCTCTTACAGAGATCACACACTGTCAACCTGTTGTAAGGCAGGCATGATGTTTACAGTTTCTTCCCAAATTATGTGGCTTAATTCTGAGCATCTTAAATCAAGAGAGTGTGCATTATGATTCTGATTGTGTTTATTAGCTGCAGCATAAAGCTGTTCCACATATTGTCAGAAAGGTATAGGACTTGTCTTGTCTGTTATTTAAAGTGTACTGTATCATGTATTGCTGTTTACATGGAGGTTTTCCTGCAGGTGCTCAAAGTATCTTGCATCAGGGATTTGTTACAATTCAGTTTTATTTTCAACAAAATTAGAAGCATGAAATTAGCACTGCTGAGTATGTAGCAAAGTAGGATGTAACTCCTGAAAGGCTATCCTGTCTGAGTGGAAGGGAAAGGTCTCTTCCTTAATGGAATCACCCACTTGGTTATCTGGGTATAAAATACAGTTGAGTGTACAATGACCATTCCACTAAATACTGCAATTCTGTGTCCTCCCTCAAAACTGGTGCTCTTTTTGTTGCAGTAATACAGAAGTTCTTAATCTGTCTTAAATCTATCAACGTTTCACAATAAAAATCAGGAATTGTACTGCAGTGTGTTGGAATGTGCTTTTGCATCTTGCTAAGTGCACTACAGGATGTGTCACGCACAGAAATGCCTCAAAACAGAATCACCACACAATAGAACTCAGTAACATGTGCCCAGGTTTTCAATTCAGGCTGTTTAACGTGGGCTAGATAACTAAACACTTATTGTACATAACACTGCAGCTATCTCCTGTATAGATTTTTTCTACCAGAAGAAATTGGAATCTTACTTAGAAAGACCTTAAATTGAAGCACACTGTCTGGCACTGAATTTCACCTCTGTAAGTGTTTAATGAAAATACTTCACTGTCAAGTAAACTTGTTTCCTCACCTTACATGAAAGTCAAGATAATCTCAACTGTTTACTGGTCACTCCAGCCTCCCTCTCCTGCCATAAGCACACATAACAGATGGTCAGTTATTCATATTTTTAACAAATACTTCGTTTTCTAAAATCAATTAATCATACAGCATGTTGCATCTCAAACTATTAAATGCATCCCATACACTACGTTTTGCAGTATTTCCGTATCAGCTATCAGGACGAGTTAATTTGAACTTCCCTGAAGGGTCAGGAATAAACCAGTTTTCCCAAAGATCAGTGTGGACACTGGGGTAGTCCCAAGGTTTGTATCTCCCATTCCAGTGAAGTAATTTAGCTTCTTGAAGAAATTGCTCTGAGTAACGGGCATCAGGACTCCAACCTGCATGGGTAGATGTAAAAAAAGAAGATTTGAAAAATGCAGTTTTTAATAATGGAAGACACTATAGAGTGAGTTAAATTCAGGTGACCTTTTTTCAGAAGTCTGATTAGTATGGTTTCATGTTAATTTACAACTAGTAGCATGATAGAGTAGGTTTTTTAGCATGATGCCTCTTATGTTGCATCAGCAAAAACTCTCAGCAAGTTTTCTCTCTCAAAGTTTCCTCTTTCAACACTTTTAACATCTTGGCATAGCTTGGATTAAAAACAAAGTAAAATCTATTCATTTTATCATACCAGCTAAGCCATTATGTTTTTCCTAGGATAATTCACCATTCCCAGGTGAAAGGTAACTACATCCTCCAGAATATTGACAACAAACACTGCCAGGCCTCCCACTTTTCTTCCACTGCACCTAGAAAAAGTGATTTTTTTCAGTCTCTCACTATATTCAGATATTTCATATATTCTTCCCATGTAAGTGGTGCATGAGGTAAAATCATGTAACGTCCGGCACTGGAATCTCCCAAACTCACTTTAGTTCCAACTTGCAAACGGTGAGAAATTCAACTTACCAAGATGCCTTATGTGCCACATAGGATTAATAGAGGAATACTTTCCGTGAAATACAATCAGCATTGGAGAGGTTGCCACACCTCCTCCAAGGGTGCTGCTGTAGATGTTTTCCCTGCAAAAGGAAAAATAAAAGAATATGTTCAAAACCTCGAGGAATCTTTAGTAGAAAAGGCAGAAGATTAAAAATAAATATCTGGCAAAATTCAAAATCATTTTGAACAGATCAGTTTTCAGCATACTCCTTCCTTGTGTTGTTACTTGATTGTATTTGCAACTCCAATTCCTGTGGAATGAATCATTGCCACTAAGTAAAATGGGAGTCAGACCCAACATGAAACCATGTTTTTCTACACACAGGCTATAGTTCTCAAGGCTCACAAACTTAACTGTAGGAAAAAAGCTGTTAACATAAAACAATCAAACATAATTTAGCCTGGTTTCTTAAGACCATGTACATTTTTCCATGTTTTTAATTCCCTCTTTCTTCCCTTTCTCCGTCCCCCAGCTTTTAGACCTAAAAATTAACCTCCAGCTGGATTTTGTCAAAGCCTGGTTAGTATAAATTAATATCTAAAGAGTATCAGTTTCCTATGAATTTTGTGATAAATCCAGGGCTAGATCAAGCCTAACCATGGTAAGAGGAGGCATTGGGAATGGCAGCCCAATGTCTGGCCACAGTGTGCTGATGGCCCTGCTGACCAGTTGGCACATGGACGAAGCCACTCCACCTATGGGACACTGTGCCACCCACCTGGTCCAATGGGGAGGAAACTTGGGAAGTAGCAAGAGCTGCTGAGAGGCTACAGAAGAATAAAATCATAACCTTCCCTCAAAACGGGGTTTCAATAGCTACGCAATTTTTTTCACTACCATTTCAAAATCCAGCTAAAAGGAGCATTAATGTGTTATTAAGGCATAAAATCAACTTACAGATCAAATTTGCTGTAATATTAATGGAGGCTTTACTCTAAAGAAATCTAAAATCTAAAGAGCACAGCAAGTTTGTCAGGATGTTACATAAGCAGAGTAATAAAAGACATTTGGCTTCTTAATCATTCACATACTTCTCATTCATGTCCCTCCTCTATTCATTGAAACTAACAAGTAGTGGACACAGCACAATAGCACAAACTATTCCATGCCAATTTTATCTTACTAAGTTTAAATTTAATCTTTTGCAGAGAAAGAAAATAAACACCAAGTTTTCAAATACAGGTTAAAAGGGAACTAATTTTTAAAATGGTGATTGTTTCACTGTGTCATGACTTATTCGTGGTCAGAAACAAAGAGATATCGTGTAAAATTTCATTCAGCTAGAGAAAAAAAAGTGTTTTCTATTGGCATTAAAAAGAAGATGGTGTCCAATTACAGCTTGGCTGATGCTGCAACAGGAGAGTCCCCATGCAAACAAGGAAACATTCTTCCTTCTTTAAGCCAGCCTCAGGAAGGGAAGATCATTCAGTGGCTTCATCCCAGGCTAAGTTGGTCATCCAAAATGAAAACCACATGTTCTCAGTGTCCCTCAGGATTAAGTGTGGTTTGTGATGAAACACAAGACTAAAATTCCAGGTGGCCATTTCCTGGTACAGAATTGGTCAAATTTAAACAGATGGAAATGCCGGAACATGAGTTACTTCACTTGACGAAATCTGAAAAGAAAGGCTGCTTGGAGTTAAAAAACACCTGCAAGAGCTTTTAAACAGAAAGCAAAACTGTCAACCACGTATTAAAAGTAAAGTGCAAAGCTAGATTTCTACACGTACTCTACATTTCTTTGCATCCACTTTTCCAACTGCTTTGTAATACGCTGATGTTTCCATTCAGTTATGTTAGCAACAATTACACCAGGATTAAAGGAGCAGGTGCTGGGGCTGATGCCAAGATCTCTAATGGCTTGCTTTCTGTAGTCCAGGAATCCCATGTATGTGTTCTAAGAAATAAAAAAATATGTTTATCCCCCATGAATCTCTATAAAGATACACGCAAATGCATTTCACTATCACTGGGAAGGAGACTAAATATGTTCTCCCAAAGATGAGTTTCCAGATGGTGGTTACCTGTTGTGAGTTCCATATGACAAGGCTGTAAAGCAGGATACTTCCAGATAGTAAATAACTTTTTCCACAGTACTGTACCATGAAAGCTTGTTAAGGCTTTTCCCTCACTATGCTTGTCTTCTAGCCCATACTAGATCACGCAGCATCACAATTGTACCACTGGTAATGCTAGAGGGATGCACTGACAATTCAGGGGAACTCAGCTTAGGAATTAGCCTCAAAACTTGTTTTCCTAGGTTTCATTCCCAAATAATATCATATATTCTGTCTTCATTAAATGTTCTATAAGTGCTCATGATCTACTGATAGTGAAATACCAAATGTAATTTAGTAGAATGCAAAAAAAAAAAAAAAAAGAGATTCAAATTATTACAGGAAACAACTAAACAACTCTGTATAGCATTACAGAATTACTACAAAAAGTTCTTAATTACCTGTACAACTATCACAAAGCTACATGTATATAATAAACATACATATATACACATACATACATATACACATACACACACACACATATATATATATATACACATACATATATTGCACTTATAGGCAAACACATTCATTATTAGAATTCCAGAACGGCATCTTACCTGCATCCCTACACTTCTAACCATTTCATGTGTAGAAGGCAGATCACAATCATCTGAAAAAGCTGCTGCATGTCCAGGAGCTAATTTAGTATCGTAGAGTTCCTGGATGTCACCTGATTACAGAAAGGTCACAAGCATCAGACAATACCTACTGCACTGCTACAGAGCTGATAGGATAACATCAACTCTCATATCTTACTTATAAACACATCAGTTTTTAGGGATAGCCCATATCGAATTTTGTAATATGGGACCATTTATAAATTTGAGTCCTGCACCTGGATGCCTAAGGTCAATCTTCAGACATTATCATTGGTATTCAATACATTCGTATTCTGGTTGTCCAAAATCAGCTACAGCAGAGCCAATTGAACTGTTAAAATGCCTGGTTACAAATTTGTGCATTCATAGAGCTTGTCTTTGGAGAGGGAGTGCACAGGCAATTTTTCCAAGCCTCTTCAAGTCTCACAAAAGTGCCACTTCAGTGTCTTGCACAGATGAGGTTTTTCCTGGTGTTATTGCATTTATACCTCCTAGGAAAATACCTGGATTCCCAGAAATGGCTGATTGAAATGTGCCTATAATTTGATCATCCCTGCTGGCACCCAGCTCCTTCCTGGCAGAGGGAAACATTGTAATGCCTGGCACCTCACTCATCATCTGACTGTCAGGTACCCAAGATGTGCCAGAACAGTTTCAGGGCAGGTGGGAAGCACAGCACTGCCACAGCAATCGAGTGAGCCCACATCCCAAACCCTTACAGCTTCCAGTTTTAGTTTTGCTTTCATCTCTTTTGCTTTTTGTACTGCTGGTCTTCTGTCAGGTCAAACAGCTGAATCAGCTGCTTCTGCAGCTGCACAACTGCAGGTTACACACGTAACAGGAGCTGCCTGGGGGCAGGAGAGGCTATGTGGTCAGCAGCAGCCTACCATGAGGTGTAATGTGAAACTGCACCTTCATCCTGCAGCTCTGCAACCACCATCAGCTGACACCCCCAGGGAAAGAGCAAGCCCAGTGCTGGTGAACACAGGTGCAGGAAGTGGTGGGCTCAGCTTGAGCTGCTCGTGGAACTGGAGTCTAAATGAACGCTTGGAACCTTTCAAAAAGTTAAATATTGCTGCTGCCCATTGATGACAGACAGAACAACAAAACAAAAATACAGAGATTGCCACTGGAAACACCCGTGTTGGAGAAATGTGATAGGAAGTCTATGGCAAATTAAAATGATACAGGCAAAGCAGATTAGTTGTCTTTTATAAAGCAGCAAATAGTGACCCCTTCAAGTGCAAATGTCTGAAATCTGCCTCTAGAGAAACAAAACTATAAAAAGGTGCAGAAAAGCAGTGGAGAATTATATTTCTGTCATGTATAGATTCACTACTCTTAATGTTCTTACAGCAAAGACTAATCTAGGCCAAAAAGATTACTGTAGTTATACTCAGTCCTTTCCAAAGGAAACTTTCATTGGAACATCCCTATAATGTTTAACAAGAATAGGTAAAATGGTTTTGTTGTTCCTGGGCCCTAGCTAGGGCAAGGAGGAGTGAGGTGTAGTAGCCAGTTTGTGCTCAGGAACTGGCTGGGCATCAGTCTATCCAGCAGAGGTGACTTATTCTCCTTTCTTCTCTCTCATTACACTTATCCTTTGCTCATTAAGCAATTATTCGTTTGTATTATTGTGACCCTCGAGTTTTCTTGCTTTTGTTTTTCCTTTCCTCTTCCCCCATCCCACTGGGGGTGGGGATGGGGGGAAAGTAAATGAGCACCTGTGTGGTGCTTAGCCGCCCGCCAGGGTTAAAGCACAACACTCTCATTAAAAAGTGCTTTAAAATAACAAGAAAATATGATAAAACAAATATGAAGACAACAGCTCTACAGAGAAAAGCCCAAAAACTGGGAAACAGAACAGAAAAAACCTCACAAGAAATTATTCTTTAAAAAAATAATTGGTCTTCTAAAGAGATTACTTTGATGGTAAGAAAAAAAGAGAAGAGATAAGAAAAGGAGAAGATTTTTTCGAGATTTGAATGTCTTCTAACTGTTCCCACTTGACTAGGAACTCTGAAATCTTTGTGATTCTGCGAATTGCTTTGGATTCTGAGCTGAAGATGCTCAAAACCATATTTTGGGTGTTTGGAACTTCAATCCTCTTATTGGAGTAAATTCTTCTTGCTCTCAAGAACAGCAGTTCTGGATAAAGAATTGGTAGCATTTGTGGGAACTTAAATACTAGCAAGAAATGCATGTCACACACTTAATAAACACTGCAGCATCTGAGTGAAATCCATGGTATCTTTCAGCAATTGACCAGAATCAATTAGAATGAAACCCACATAGAATTTTGATCACAATTATTCAAAATATATGCAGATAAATTCTTCAGGAAACTTCATTTAAACAAACAGATTATTCGTAGTTTCCTTAAGTTCAACACTCCTAGCAGCTGCCTCAGTTTCTGTTATCTCTCATATTTCCAAATGGCTGTAAAAGCTGCAATAACTTTGATTTTAATTCTGTTATAAACTGCTTTTTAGACAAGAGCTTACCTTGAACAATGACATCATCATCCAAATATATTACTTTCTCATGTTTCTGGATAAGCAAAGGAAGATAAAATCGAACGAAGTTCAGCTATTAAACAGAAAGAAAAAATAAAGACTAAATGGTAAATGTTTAATGCAGTAGTCTGAGGATTCTGTCTCTATTAAGTCAGTCGGACTGTCTCTCTTCATTGAGCACTAAATCCGTGATCATTTGCTTCCTCCCCCACAGCTTTACTACTATCTCAAATCCAGTATTATTACTATTACTGCTGTTATTATTTATCCCCAATTTATTTACTATGGCCCTAACCATGCAGCCCAAAACTGTTGCTTGGTTGGAAGGGGCCTTTTGAGATCATCTTGTTCAACTCCCCTTCTGTGGCAGGGTCCACTCGAGCAGGCTGACAAGGGACCATGCCCAGCTGGGTTCTGAATATGTCCACAGATGAAGACCCAACAGTCTCTCTGGGCAAGCTGAGACTTAAACTCATGGTTTAAAAAGTCTTTTCTTCAGCCCAGAGAGAATTTCCTGTTATTTGTGCCCATTGTCTCTTGTCCCTGCCCTCAAGTATTTATATACATTGATAAGAGTCTCCTGAATCTTATCTTCTCCAGGCTGAAACAGCCTCAGCTCTTTCAGCCTCTCATGTAAAAGATGCTTCAGCCTCTTAATCATCTTTGAAGCCCATGTTGGACTCTTCCCAGTAAGTCCATATCTTTCTTCTACTGGTGGGCTCAGAACTGGACACGGCACTTCAGACTAAGCCTCAGCAGTGCAGAGCAGAGAGGAAGAAGCACCTTTCTGGACCTGCTGCCAAAGCTCTTCCTAGTGCATTTTTACAGCATACATCACACCAAACACTTCAAAATTTAATAGTATCATCAACCCACTCTAAAGGAATGATCTGACTGGTGTCACAGACATGGGATAACAACTTGTACAACAGCAATGAAGAACAGAGCAGAGGGAAAGGGGACTGAGAATGTAAGAACAACTGTAAGGATTCAGACCATTTTACCCGCACCTGTCTTCAGAGTGGTCCTAACCAGATGCTCAGTAAAAAATAAAAACAGAGCAAGTATCCAGAGCAGTTGCTCCAAGTATTCTCTTAGCTTTCAGCTATTTTCAGGTCAAGGAATTTTCTGATCTAGAAGTGATCTAAATATGACCTTCAATCCTAACTGAACCCCTGTGCATTTTTACATCCACAAGACCTTTCAGCCAGGAATTCTAGAGATGTAGTACTCATTGCATGAAAAGTGTGTACCATCTTCTGTTTATGCTGACTGTCACTCTGACTAATTTCCTCTCATGGCCGTTGGTTCTTGCATTGGAAGACACATATACACACACCCCCTCCATGAAATGGAACAGATCTACAACATTTTAAAGCCCATAATAAACGTTAAAAACCTCAACAATTTGTTATGTGGCGTTCACTGACTCACAGGCTGAAGTAGCTCAGGACGTGATGCATCTTGTCTGATTTTTCCTTTTAGTACCATAGGATTGAATTCCACAACCTTATATTTTATTTCTTTCAGTTTAGAATTTTCAATCCATTTTCTGGGATAAAAAGAAAAGAAGTGATAAAAAAAATATCAAGTGAGTGGCAAGTACTTCCAGCATGAAATTCACAGACACTTAGGAGAATAATAAGAGACCTTGAAAGCTCACATGATCTATTCCATCCCAAGACAGAATCACTTATGTCTACAGCTATTGCATACAGACCTTTGTTAAACCTGTTCTTAAAATAAAATACAAAAAATCCCCCACAAAACCCCAAAACAAACACCCCACACCACTCCCAAAACCGGAGACTCCATATGTAGCCCAAACAACTAATCTTTCACCATTATTTGCAATAAATTATATTCTTCTAAGTTTTCTTGCTATAATTAAAGATCATTGTTTCTTATCCTATCTACAGGGCTTTTAAAGCTGAGGTTAGTTTTCTCCCTTTGACAGTTTTGTATTCTTCCAGATGACTTCTACATCACCCCCTAATTATGTTTTCTTTAGACTAAACAATTTTTTTCCATATTTTTGTCAAATTTCTTATCACTACTGTTTATTTTCTCTCCTGTCACAAATTGTGGGTACAAAGGCTACAAAAGTGAAGTAGCCAGAGGTGAGAACTGCTAAGAAACATTTTAGTTTGCATTCACAACTTGGTCCTCTTTAAGACAATGTTCGCAAATTTTAACACTGAAACATAATGAAGTGAAACTTCATGAAATTGCATTCAATGAAATATCAGGATATAATTTCCTTTCATGAAACGAAGAATTGTCATTTCATGAAAGTAACTGAAATGAGAAATCAAGGAATGAAGTGAAATGAAATTAGGGAAACAAAACATAATTAAATGGGAAAAAAAAAGAAAATTATGTAATGAAGTGAAATAAATGAAAGGGAATGGAATGAAATGAAATGCATTGAAATGAGATGAAACTTCAAGAAATTATGTTCATTGAAATTTTGAGATTTAATCTCCTTTCATGAAATGAGGAATTTTCCTTTCATGAAGGGAAATCAAATGAGAGATGAAGGATTAAAGCAAAATGGATAGAAATGAGAGAAAAATATAATGCAGTGAAATTGAGAAAAAGAAAATTCTGAAATGAAGTGAAAACAATGAAATTGAATGGAATGAAATGAAGTGCTGTGAAATGAACTGAAACTTAATGAGATGAATATTCATTTAAATCCTGAGATTTCATTTCCTTTCATGAAATGAAGAATTCTCATCTCATGAAAGGAAATGAAATGACAAATCAAGGAATGAAGTGAAATGGAAAGAAAGGAAAGTAATTGCAATACTTTTTGGGCCTTTTTTATAATTTTAATATATCATCTTAACTGAAATTAGCTTTAAACAGCAAGTTTTTCTACTCTGAAGCTGAAGACACAGCACCAGAGGAGATGTAAGTGCAGTGCCACGAAGTGGGATTATGACAAGTAAGATTGTGACAAGTAAGCAGTGTATCCTTACCTTACTACAGACTCTTCTGCAGCCTATCTACAAAAAGCTGAGAAGCACAGGTATGGCATGGCCTGGCTTTTTCACACTCCTTTGCACAAGTCAGTGCCTTGTGGAGGACAAAGTGATCCTTTTCCATCATGTACAGAATTCTGGGGGTTGCTGCCAAGAGCACTACATTTCCCTGAAAAGCCCTCCAGAGTCCTATGCCTGTGCTAGGGGGAGCAGCAACGTGGCTCTAACTACAGCCCAAAACAAAGCAAGGCTGGTGTGTACCGAATATGTGGGATGGTTGTCTTCAGCCCAATGATGTAGAACAAAACACCGGCCTCTGTGTTGCTGTAGATGCTACTGATCGCTGCTACAGCTGCACCCATCCTGCCCGCAGCAGCGCAGATCACCACTGGGATTTCTTCTTCCATTTCCTCAGCGCTCTCCAAATCCACTACAAGAAACAAACCCGTTTTACATCGGATCTGGGTCACAAAAATGACTAAGTACTTCCACAAGCAGTGGAATCGTTTCACCACCACTCCATTTTTCCTTACCACATCCTATACACATCCCCATCTGGCAAGGCACACAGCTTGAGCTGTTGCTAATCCAGAACCACTTGCAGGTTGACTGGGCTGTTGGATGCCTCCAAACAGAATAAATAAGAGAGTTCTCGGCATCTTCTACTCAGCAGGGGCACAATTCAGCCTGTCTTTCATGTAGCTGCTTATTCATATAAAACCTGGAGAGGTTTGAACACCTTTGAGACTTCTACTTCTCAGCTATATTTAGTACAAATTGAACAATAGGTTCCAAAATTATCAAAGGAAGGAGGTAAGTCAAAGAGACAGCGCAATTGCATGAGCTCCACTTCTTTGGCAAGCTGGCTTGAAAGGAATAGTGTAAAAATGTCTACCAGCAAGAAGTTGCTAATGATACAAGGGAAAAAAACCTGAACTATACTGAATAAGGTCACATTCCTGCTAAAGAAGATTTTTATCCCTGATTAGCACTGATTAACTTACAGAACTTAAATGGATATATTTATACCGCTTAAAACATAACAATTACAGTCATAACAACCCAAACAAAAATAAACTGAAAAGAAATTATTTATATCAAGATAGAGTTTGTTTATCTTGGGAACAGTGAATAAGCTATTTGTATAAACTTTTAATACCAGTCCAACCTTACTAACCCTAGCAGGTTTCTGTCACTATAAAAACTCTGGCTAAAACTTCTGCTGTAAATATGAAGATTTGATGGTCTATTTGAGCTGAATAAGCAGGCCAAGAACATTCCTAAGGAGGCAGGTCGTGATCAAAGTTTATTAACATTTGACAACTCCAATCTGTTCAGCTCAAGTAAGGATATACACCAGCATCCATCTACATCAGTGACATCTGGATAAAAACTTAATCAGAATTACAACTCTTAGTCATCACTATCAATCTCCTATAATTTTATGACAGTAATTCAGAAGCAGAACGTTTTTCATCCCAGACTATATGCAACAGTGTGAGTAGCTCATCTACTGCAGGACAAATAGGATTCAGTAAGGTGAAAAGTGCTGTTCTAGTCAAGACATAAGGCATAAAAAACAGGAGCATAAATGAAACCAGAAGTGCAAGTCACTTACCTGTTTCATTTTTTAATGCCAATGGCACTTGGTGAACTTTGTTGTACAGAATAGCACACACGGTTAAGACAAGAAGCAACAGTAAGATCTGGTTAACTGAAACAAGAGGGAGAATGTGTTAAGAATCAGCACAACAGCTAATTTCCAAGTATCTGATTTTAAAAAAAATCCGATTTGCAACCAGTACAGATGATGGAAGAATTTGATCACCTGTACCTGTTGTGTTTTTCTCATGTTATTTGATCAAGCTAAAAATTTTACATTAGAAACATAACAGTAACTCTCCCCTCTTAAAGTAATCCCCAGCTATCTGCTTTTCATGGTTAATCTGCTCACTAAATCATGAGACTCACAAGATACATGGGTTATCCATATTAGAAAATTTGCATGTTTCTGAATTTTACTAGGAGCTTGGAACATTTTTTTCCTGGCTAGTCTGTTGTCTGTTTACACTCATTTAATGAGTTAATTATTTTTACATAGCCCTTTCATTGTGGCATGCTTCCCTGATAAAACTTCAAACACAGGAGAATTTTTTTATCTATTTCAATGTCAGATCTTCAAGGTGTATTTGAGCAAAACCCTGAAAATTCTAGAAAAACAAACCCACCATGCTACTGAAACCAGGAATGCTTCAAAGTACTTGAAAGTATTTATTTCAACAGGGTAATTTTAATCAGCAAAATCAAAGTGAGGCAAAGACCTGACTGTGTATTCTGATATATAGTTCCTAGAAGATTGTCTTGTACAAATTTAAGTCATTCAACACAAACCAAGCATGTGCAGGTGTTGGGACAGTTCACCAAGAACAATAGGGAAGGAATACATTCACCTCATCAACAGTTACTTTGATGATGGGTATTCTTCGTTTCAGACTACTTTGTTAGTTTTGCACCACCATAAAATGTATTTAAGGTGTTCAAAAGAGCGAAGGGAACAGAGTTTTGATCTTTTTTAATCAAAATGGCCAACTGGCCACAACTGGGCGTGAGACTAGATTGAAATTGGTAAACATGTGTCACCAAACCTGCACTGATTTAAATCAGCTGAGGAAAAAGCCCATTGTCTTCTGAGAAATTTTGGGCATGTAAGTAAAGGCAAAAGTCTGTTTTCAGTCACTGACCCTTACAGCTTATGAAAACCCCAAAAATCTTGGGGCCACACCTCAATTTTGAGCATGAACAGCATTAACGTGCAGAGCTCTGTAAAATTCAGGTTCAGTTCTCTGGGCACAATACACATGAAAACAGCAGCTACTTGCAGTATTGGTGGGAAATTTCAGAATTTCCAGTCTCATGCAGTAAAGCAGTGAGCAATTTTAAATTAATGTGAATTGTGCTTGCACTTATCTGACAGTTAACAGGAAAATACTTATTTGCATACTTAAAGTTAAGCATAATTTAGCAATACTAGAACTATAAATTTGTATGCAACTGTGACAACAGTTGCACAAGAAATTGGATTTGACATGTTTGTCCTCTTTTAAAAAATATGTCTTTCAAATGTTTTTAATCTCTCTTACTTTTCTTCAAAAGAGCCATGTGTCCTGTTGGATGAGAACTGTGATCTGCGGTAAACTAAAATAAAAAAATAACTAAAAGGAAAAAAAAAAAAAAAAGGAGAGAAATATCATTAATGCCAGAAGTGAATTCTAGTTAGTTATATAAAGGACTAGGTTTTGAATTACCAAATTTTACTGCTGAACTGGTAAAAGTAAAATTGCACTTAATCTCTGTAAATACCTTTTTATTTTTGAACAAATAACTAATATTATGGGTTAGAAACATTTTTATTAATGATTTGAGTAACTAATAAGTTATAAAAAACCACTTTAATAAATCCCATCTGATCATCTACATCAGTAGGTGATTTTTAGTACATTTAAAGATACTGTGCAAAGAAGTATTAAAACATCCACTAATGCAATTTACGAATATATTTCTCTCTGATTTCACCTCAAATATAATAACTATGACAAAGACTAATCTCTTGCTGGAGTATGCATTCCCAAACATATGGGAATCTTATGCCAGGGCAGTGTCTTCCAGATTCTCAAAAAATTCCAGAGCAATAGTGAAAATATTCTCTTACATCCATATTCTTCCAGTGTGTGTTGAGTGGCTTGTATTTATGCACATTTTTTGTGATGCTGAAGAAAGGAGGTAGGCTTCCCTAAAATCGTGTTTCTAGTCCAGGCCTGAGAGCAGCCATGACTTTGAGAAGACAGAACATAATCCCTAAAGTACAGGATTATGAGAAATACAACATTCGTTTGAATTCTGGACCCAAACCTACTGTTTATGAAAGAAAACACAAACCACATAACCAAAACAACAACATCCAACAGTAAAAAACAGCACCAGAAGTTGGGAGGGAGAGAAAAATCCCACTATGTGATCTAACCTTTATACTGTGTAGGGATAGAACAGAAAACAATTTTTCCTATTTCCACACATACAGATATGGACACATTATAGCACAGATAAAGACATAAGATGGGTTCTGTGCACACATAAAAATGAAGTTTGTTCCAGCTCCTTGACAAATCAGACAGAACAGCAGGAATTCTTGAAATCTGAGTCACAAAACTGACCACTTCTCATTGGTTAGTGCTCAAGTTCAGGCAGCATCCTAAATTAGTCTCTACTTTGACTAACGAGTTAAATGACAACAACAACAACAAATATATATAAATAAGATGTGGCTTTGTTTACAAACCACTTATATTCACATGTATTTAAGTCCCAAATGATGACTAAATTGCAGTGAGAAAGGAGTATTCTGGAAGTTCTTCCACGTCTGCACTACTTATCTACATTCCAGCAGATCATTCTCTTCATGTGGCATTAATTTACACAGAGGAAATCAAGCTTATCTGTTGGAAAAAACCACAGCTGAGAAAGCCCTTCTCTCATGCATTACACACAAGTATTGCCTTCTTTTACATTTAAAAACTTTATGCATTTAGGAAGCAGAGAGACAACAGAACCTGCTACACTCTTGGACTCATTTTCTAACCCCACTTTAGCAGATCACAATCTTTCCCTGATTTCCACAGAGCTGCCTCCCATCTTTGACTTCGCATTTGTAACAATAGCCACAAACGGTCCTGATGATCACTGCAAGATGAAAGCTGCACAGCCACGGCTTCGTGCTGTCTTCAGAAATTATTAAATCCACATAAACTGAACCACGTTTTAAACTTTTAAATCCAAAGACAGACTCTCACACAGGTCTGAGTTCTACAACTACAGCATTCCTAAGCCTCTGAAACACCAATTGATTACCTACTGATTTTTAAGGAAAGAGAGGTATATTTGTTCCCCTGCAAATATTTACTCAGTTTTTTCTGACTGTAGACATTATTTCCTGGAACCTGGCAGTCCCTAACTCCGTTGCCAAATCCCGTAACAAAACGAGGGGCTGCAGAAGGGAAAGCTCAAAACCAGTGACATTACTGCTCAGATATTTCCTGCTTAATTAGTCTTTTTACCTCTTCAAAGCAGCACAGTATTCGGGACTCCTCTCTCCTGAAGCGCTGTGGAGCAATTTACTTGGATCCTAGATAACCCACAGCTGTAAGCACTCTTGCCAAAGCGTCCTTGACCACCATCCTCCTTTGAAGTCGCCCGCACAAGGGCCTTACAGGGCACAGTAACAGTTTTACGATTCAACTCCTTTTTCAAACTCTTCAAAGTTTACTTTGGAGTTGTGCTGGTTTTCTTTCCTTTCTCTGCTGCTGAGGAATAGCGCAGAGTCCAGACACTGCACTGGAGGAATGAGAGCACATAAACCACTTCCAGATGTGCAGGATGATGATGCAGCCCCAGATCTGGCAAACTTGCCTCAGAGCTTCAGCTAGCAGATTGCAAACAAATCCCATAAGACAAAAAATCTTAAATGAGTGGGGGAAAGAGAAGGAAACAAACCCTTCCAGAAGTTACTTCAACAACCTAGCTGCAAGTTGTGTTTTTAGGCATTATTTATGGTAAATGTGAACAGGTAACTAGTGTGCAAGAGCCAGACTACAACATGCCAAAGTCTAACAGAAGGCCAAAGTTTTTCCAGTGTTTGTTGGCAGAGTTCTTGAGAGTCAAAAGCTAAGGGAAACTTGCAAAAGTCACCTCTGAACATGCATTTTGACTTGAATAACCTCATTTCCTAATCTTTGAGCATTTAATCCACAGATTTGGTTTAGATTCAAAAGGATCTTGGATCTTAGATCAAGGAAACCAGTACATAGTGGCACACCCTGCCTCCTAAGCTCTCCTGGAATGCTTTTGCAGTTTTATTTCTACAGCACTTCTTTTATTCGAATTCAGTCCCTCCTTTCTAGGAATGAACTTTCTAAATAATAAACCACTGGTTTGTAACAAGACTTTCATGAGTACTGAAAGGAATAATAATAAACATCTTCAATGCTAAACCATTTTTCATATTTTTATCGTGAGGCAGTGCAAAATTGATGATTAGTAGTCAATAAAGGTCTTAAAAATCTGAAGTGTTTTAAATGAAGATTGCTGTTCCATTTGCAGGAGCCAAAAATGTGGGATTTCAACTGTGTGTCTCAAACATGCCCAAACTGTATTATCTGTGTCTGATTTTGTACAGAATCCATCTTCTGCTTGAACAAAAAATAAGCAAAGAGTTATACATACCGTTATGTGCTTTGTGCAGATGGCCACGACTATTAGTATTTTTCTGTGCTATGGTATTTAAGTTGTATTAAGCTCATGCTCATCAAAATCCACCCATGTTTCTTCCACCTTCCCTTCCATTTCTATGTGAATCTGAACAGATCTAAGCAGCATACAGTCATATGAGTCTGCAGAGCTAGGACCGGCTCCTTCACCTGGCAGAATCCTCGGGATTAATGGCAACGCAGTAACACCTACACAGAATCAGGTTGGAAAAGAACTCTGAAATCATCGAGTCCAACCTATGACCAAAGACCATCCTGTCAAATAGACCATGGCAGTAAGTGCCACATCCAGTCTTTCCTTAAACACCTCTCCCACATCCCTAGGCAGCCCATCCCAACGGCTGATCGCCCTTTCTGTGAAGAAATTCCTCCGCATGTCCAACCTCAATTACACATCTCAGCATCACAATTTACTGTGTAGAACTCAAAAATGAGAAGAGACTTTTAGCACCAGGTACACCTTCTCTGGATTCCCCTCAGCCTCGCACGTTTATATTCTCACACAACACCCCCCTCACACAGGAAAGAGCAGCTCCTCTCCTGCAGAGCGAGACCTTCGAATTCACTCAGATCACCCGCTGCTAGCTGTAGAACCGAAACCTCGGCTGCTAATCTCAGCCTTCAGTGTTTAAACAGCGACTCATTTCTTTCTCGCTGCACACCTCGCAGGCAGCGGCATTGCCTCTCCTACCAGTAGCCAGTTAAAAAAAAAAAAAGAAAAAGAAAAAGAATGTGCTACACGTTTCTGAGGGCTCGGAGGCAGAGCGGGTGCCCCAAGCTGAGGAGCACACGCCACCTCCGCGGTGCCCGAGTACCCCTCGGGCGGCGTGCGCTGCAGGCAAGGAGCCTCTCCACAGGGCTGCCGCCGGAGCACGGCCGAGCCCGGAGGCGCCGCAGAAGCGGAGGGGGCCGTGCCGAGCGGGGGCTGCGGCGGAGGCGGCCGCGGGGCGGGACACGGGCGGGACACGGACCCGCCGCCCTCACGTCAGCGCTCCCCCTTCCCCGGCGGGCTGCCCCGGCCGCGCGGTGCGTTGTGGGAGCGGCGCTGAGATGGCGGCGGCCGCCGCCGGGCTGAGCTGGAGGCGGGTGTCCTCCTTCACGGGGCCGGTGCCGCGCTCCCGCCACGGGCACCGAGCGGTCGCCATCCGAGAGCTGCTCATCATCTTCGGCGGCGGCAACGAGGGCATCGCCGACGAGCTGCACGTCTACAACACGGGTGCGCGGGGC